>JANRGW010035564.1:5431-30461 GCA_024733675.1 Psilopsiagon aymara
GCCACAAGTCAAAACCACAGTGCTGCACCAACTACTAAGAAGGAGAAAAATGACTGCTACTGCTGAACCCATGACACCTGTCTTCTTTGGATCTCCTGCCACTGCCTACACTGTGAAAAGCTATCCTGAAGGCCTTTAGTTTTCTGACCACCCCTCACGTTCTACTGAAAAAGGGGACTCCTAGCAGTACATGCTAAGATACTTTGCTATATCTGCTTCTAAGTGTTACTTCCTTAAAGAAGAGTGCTTTTCAGAGCAACATTTTATAGTTCTAGCATAACAAAGCTAAGGAAGAGCCATATATGCCACAGGTAAACCATCCTCCTCTCCAATTTTAACAGTGGCCCTTACTAAAAGGGCCAGCAAAGCCAGAGCTTCCACCTAAGATTACATAGAACCACAGAAGACCTCAAGTTGGAAGGGACCCATAAGGATCAAGTCCAGCTCCCTGCTCCTCACAGGGCTGCCTAAAACTAAATCACATGACTAAAAGCATCATTCAGATGCCCTTTGAACTCTCACAGGCTTGGTGCCATGACCATTTCCTTGGGGAGCCTGTTCCAGTGACTGATGTTTCAGTGAAGACATGTCCAAATGGCCAAAGAATCATAACTGATGTCAAATAGGAAAGTGTTTAATCTTCACCCCTCAAGAGTTACATTGAGCTTTTGAGGGTGCTTATTAATAAACAAAACAATCCTACTCCCAAGAAGCGGCAGAAGTTGAATTACAGGTAGCACTGAACACTTCAGTTCACTAGTGAAGCAGCAGCTATAGGGTATCAGGCACCTATTTTCAAAGCCTAGCTTTAAAGGCACTCGTATGTGTGCAAGGGTAAGAAAAAGGACCAAAACCTGTAGTTTTAAACTGTCTATGGGAATTTTATCCACTTCCGAGTTACCATTTACAAGGGATGCACACAGATCATTATTTTATCATTTCTATTGCTGTCAACTTTCAGTGCAGGTTCGCTAAAGCTATGAGGACTCTTGATCTCCAAAAACTGTTTAGCTCAAAGGTAAGTTCTTTTCTCAGCTTACACAAACACAGAACAATCCAGAAAGCAACCTGCTAGCCGAATATTCTCTTTAGTTCGGACATATTGGGGAAAATTTTCCATTAATCTCTTCCTGCGCAGTCCACAGTTTATCTTGGGTAAGGAACAACATGCTCAGTATGCAATACCTCTAAACTTTGGGCTTTCGCTATAATGACCTTTGTCATTAGATAGAAGAGTTTTTCTTTCTTTTCCCCTACTGAAAAAGTCTTTTGTTTCATTTTTATGATGACTGAACATTGCTTTGTTCAGATTTTTGTGTGTCATCTGCATTCAAGAAGTCTCTGTATATCAGTTTTCTTCTGCCTGATTCATGCTCCACCTTCATCTCACTAAATGAGTCATCTTCTGTACTATTTGCAGCACTTAACACTTCTGGCAGCAAGGCCTGACTTCTAGAGTTATTTCTGGCAATAAAAGTCTGGAGAGGAGATAACTCAGGAAACTTGTAACAGGATAGCGATTATTTCAACCCTAGGTCTTCGGTGTGGGTTTATCAGTGCTAAACCAGCTTATCATATGGAAACCAGTAGAATTCAGCCTCCTGGCTGATCATCACATCTTTTCAGGAGTAAGCTTTACTCTCAGCAGCAGAGCTCTAGGACTGGGCTGCCCACTTGTATGGAGCAGAGGCCAGCAGTATTATGTTTACAAAGCCAGAACAAAAGCATTCTTGAATGTCTTCAGTAGTAAAAGTAACTTACCTAAACACTTACAGCTTCATTACCAAATCCCCACATCTGCTGGGTGTACAGCAACACTGCAAGCGTACAGACACATCTCTCAGCAGAACAGGAGAATTCTCAGTGTAGCCAACGCTCACTCGCAGAAAGCACTCAGGTTATTAGCACTTCATTATTTCTAGGCTTTCATTGGTAGAGTCCATCACCTCCAAGTATTAAAAAAAAACGGGAGGGGGCAGAAGGCAAAGTGCCACCACAACATCAAAATATACTTTGCTGAAAGCTTTCATATCTCTACAGAGGGATGCCTGGAAAAGACACTGAAGAAACCACCAGCTAGGCTGGAAAAAAAATCCATTTGGAAACAAGGAAGTGGGTGATTCTACAATGAAGGACATGAAAGTTCTGCTGAAAGCAAAATAAAAAAATCCAGGTTATTAGATCTGCTGTGTATTTTCCACTATTCACTTCACCACCAAACCCCTCTATTTTTTATAAATCAGGCTAATGCAGGCAGTTAATAAACAACCAGCTACCAAAACCTAATTAGCAACAACACAGTGGGTCCTACATTCATCTCCAACACTGGAGGTCCAGGTTCATTTTTGCTGAAAGCCTGGGATATTACTCTAAACATATGCATGAGAGGCAATTTCTGGATAAGTCTTGTTTTTCCTATAGCAAAAAATGCATCTTCCACAGATGCCAGGGTAAATTGACCAAATTCAGTGCTGACTGGAATAACATTCTAATCACATTTGGGTAAAAAGATAGAACTGCTGCATGTGTTTGACACATACCTACTTCCCTCATTACACAGCATCTCTGGTCTTGTTGTTTTCTTCTAGGTTAGTGAAAAGGAACTGAAGAAAATGCCACAAGACATCACATACTTTCCAGTAACTGCCCACCAAACTACAGGGAAACAGACTAAAACTGACTGCCCAAGTTTTGAAAGTCAAGGAAATACAAACATCCCTCTCAGCCCTCACCTTTAGATGGTAAGCGAGGGGTACTGCTGAAGGAAATAACTGCAGTAGACGCCACAAACAATTACACCAAGAACTCTGTCATTGTGTCTGATAACTTACAGCTGCATTGATGAAAGAATCCGTATCTAAGCTGTCTTGCAAAAATGAAGAACTCCTCTGCTCCCTGCAGCTGTCTTTTATTGGAGCATAAGTGATTTATCATGAGGCACAGCTGAGTCTCACTCCAACCTATCTCACCTGGAAAAATGGTACCAATCCATAATTGCTACATACCAATTGAAAGTAAAAGAACAAATGAGAACAGTCAGGAAGAAGCAGATTAGTAACTAGCCAGTTGCCAAGTCTGAGCACATACAAGTTACAACGATTCTATCAGATTTATTAATATTATTAGATTTAGCTCACTTCTTGGGTGGCTCCATGAAAATATTCCCTTCCCCTAGGGAACAGGGGGGTCAGAAAGACACATGGGAAGACACAAACCAAGGAGTGCATAAAGGAGAAAGCTGTGACCCTTAGGGTTTTGGACCAGTAGAACATGGTGAGAACCTGAGAGTAAGAACAAAGACTAAGTTATTGCGCTGAGCAAGTGGCAACGAGTTGACAGCTTCATGTAATAAGGTGACAACAGGCCCCAAGAACATCTATTTCATAAGCATTGAACATAAAAAGGATGGATAGAACAAGTATTAAAATTACAGTGGAAAAAAACAACTAATGGGCTGAGATATACAAAGCACAGAGGAATTGTCCACAAAGAAGGAAATAGCTGTTTCCATTGCAGTGATGAGTTTAGCCAGACTTTTGATTTTGGAATCCCCCAAGCCCTACCTTCAGTGCACACACAATGTTTACTACAGCCAGCTCTTCAACAAGCAAAGCAATTGTGCCATTCACACTCTTCCTGCTACTGGCCCTTCTGGTCCATCCCTTAACACATTCACCACCACTTCCATTTGAACTACTGCTTCTACCCACTGCCCAGCCTCATCAGTCCCATGCCATACTCACCCCTCATGCTATCCTGACTTTTTATTTTCTTACCTCCAGCTACAGGTGACACATTCTTCCTTTCCACCTTCCAAGCCAAGTAAACTCAGTAGCAGCATAGGACCACTCTTCTTTTAATTCACAGACCAAATACTACAAAACAGATGAAAAAGGAGCCCCTATTTTTAATCTCATGGCACTTCTCCCTATCACTTCAGGAAGAAAAAAGCTCTCCTGCTTTTTCTGATTTTACCAGTCTTGTACTAAATCACTAAGGGGAGGAGCAAGAGCTCATCTAATTTCCTGAGCAGCTGGGATCCCACCTGAGAAGCTGACTAAGGCAGCCCACCAGGAAGAGTATTTTCTTATAGACCAGCTCCAGGCCTAGCCAGGTCGGCAGGTTTTTTGGGAAAAAAACAGGAAAAAGATTAAAAAAGAAAAATAAATGTATGAAATGGAGAAACCTTACTCAGCTAATTCAAAATTATCCACAACCTGACATATAGCCAGAAGTAAGAGATCTGACAGTATGTTCCCACACCACAGTTAACCCAGGCTGTTCACTGAATTTTTGCCTGTTAGGTACTTCAAGCTAAGACTACCTGGCCAGGCTTGGAATACACACTGGTGGGTGCGTATGCATACAGACTATTCCACCAAGCTAGAGTAATTGGCCACCCCTTGCAGTGAAGTTACTCAAGCGCTAATAGTCTCCCAGTGTCTTTGCACAGATTCAGAAGGACAAATGATAGTCTGCAGCAAATGCCATTCTTCCACTATTGCCTGGATGAGGAATTTAGCTGCCTGAAGGACAAAGCCCAGTGAGATCCTGCAATACACAAAGAGAAGCACAGCATCAGGCAAGGTGCCTTTTTGTAACAGGAACACTTGTGCTTTCTGCTGTCTGGCTCATCAGTGTCTCAGATGTAATTGTTAGTCTCTCAACTATGAAAATCAACTATGCAGCAAAGATACCCTGAAAAAAGCAAGAAATGAGGGCCTTTGCGGATGTCATTACTAATTGCAGTCTACTTTAGAAAAACTTCCTAGAATCAAAGATTTGAGATGAAGCTGAGGCACCGTGTAGTTCAAATTCTGAGCCAAGAAGTGATGCTGTCTACCTTGTCAGCTCTACCCTGGGAGGACACAGCCTTGTTTCAGAAGTGAAACACTCAGTTCTGCCTCCTGAGCAAATTTGAGAGTTTAAGCTCAGACCAGGTACTTTTCCATGTCCACCTCAGGGGGCAGGGTGGGTATGAAAGGGAGGTAGCCTGGTATAGGCTTTGTCAAGGTATTGTTATGTTGTCTGGCTGACCCTGTTATATCAGCAGGAATAACATTCTGAGTCTTTCTAGGATGCCTGTTGTAAGAGGCTGAACACTGTGTATAAGCAGTGGAAGTCAATCTCAGAAAAAATGCATGTTTTTTATCTTATACAATGTTCACAACAGCTTTCATTATTGCCTCTGTTAGGAGGATCTGCTGAAACCCACAATTCCATCGGTTTTGGCACAGTAAATTTCTGGAGCCTTTTCCTGCATTACAAGATACAAACTCTTGGTTAGGCACTTAGATTAAATCTTTCCTGAACTTGGAAATAATTTAAAAATAAAGATCAGATCTCTCTGCTGAGTTAACTAATGTCTGTATTACTAACAAGAGAAGCAATTAAAGCCTGCCTTACTGAATTGTCTATTTGTCGGAACACTGATATAACCCCCATTGAAAACCATCCGTGTCTTTCCACATACCTTCAGTGGACGCTGGACTTGTCTTTTGATGTATAAGAGAATGGCAAAGTGGGGAAAACAAAACTACGCTTCCAAGCAAAGGAACAGCCTGCTCTTTTGACAGAATTCAAAGGAACAGTATAAAATTACATTGCAATATAGGTGACCAGTGCAAGGCTCCTAGCCATGGCTAACTGCCTGCACAAAAAGCAGGGCAGCAATGTAGGCACCTGCTTTCAAAATGCCTTCAAGTATTTAATGTTGTGCTGTTTGACCACTAGGTCTGTTACCAAAGTTCCTGGTGCACACTTTAGCAGTGTCAGTGACCAAACTCTACTGACTTGTATCACAGCCACATTTGCACTAATCCCTGTCCCTTGATAGATCTGAAAAAGGCAACAGGTAGGCAGTAGGAGGAGCTGGCAGCACCATAGCAACTATGCAAGAGAGCGCTAAGCTCCCATCTGCTTTCTGCTTGCCATGAATGGAGGGAGAGATACACACAAGCCTCCTCAAACATTTAGAACCACCATGGACCTATTTCCATAGGAGTGGTTTGCCTGAATTCGCTCCCTGGAGCTTTGCCAGAGAGCAGCCACTTTCTGAAACTGAATTTGAACTGTCTGAGCAACTGGGTGAACAGAGCCAAAGGTACAGTCATTTGAGTGTGGGAAGCATTGGGATCAGTGCTGCTCAGGTTATCTGCAGGCTAGAGGATTCCTACCCCTGCCATTCAGGGACTTCTCAATCCTTTGTTCTAAACCCCAGGAAGGTGGTCACAGCCCCAAACCTGTCAGAGTTGAAGGAACGTCTGGATGATGCTCTTCATTGTACGGTTTAGTTGTAGGTAGCCCTGCAAGGAGCAGGGAGTTGACACGATCGTTATCAGTCCCTTCCTATTTGAGGTAATTCTGTGATTTGATGCCCTTGTGAGAGGCTGTGAGCCCCTCCCTCAGGCAATATGTGAGGGGAGGCTCCTGCTCCCAAGATGCAGAAACGTTCAGTGTACAATGCTGTAACACCTAGTCAAACTCTGCTTGAGCTTGGGGGTCTCTGCAACTTGCTTGCTGCTTCTGCCTTTCCCTTCCACAGGGATTTTCTCTGGTGTTTTACCGAAGCTCCATCATGAAACACTCAAGGCCTGCTTACTGCCACTCACCGTGGTGAGCCATTACAGGCAGGTTGATGGCCTCATCAGCCCCCATCTCTCTCGGGTGTAATTCATTCGCTGCTCCCAGGCACAACTTCTCCATCCTTAATTCCCCGAGGCCCAGGCTCCTTCCGGTCCCGCAGGGCTCCTCCTCTCCCCCCTGCTGGGTGCAGCTCCGGGGGTCCCCGGCAGGCCCCCCCGACCTGCCGCAGCAGCGGCCGTGGCGGGCCGGGCCGGGCCGGGCCGCAGCAGCGAGCTCAGGGCCCGGCCTCGGCTCGACCCTTCCCCTTCACCCCAGCAGGTGTCACCCTGCCCCGGGGAACACACTGCTCCCCCAGCCCCGGGCTCCTCACGGGCTCCCCTGAGCCTTCCCCTCCAGGTCTCCCCCCACGTCCCCCCGGGCCGTGGCGGGGGACACCGGCCGCTCCAGGCTCCCGGGGTCAGGCCGCAGGCTCCGGCTCGCCTGCTCCGACACTGCCGGGAGGGGTGGGGGCAAAGTGTTTAATTTCACCCGTTTACTTCCACGAGTTTTTGAACTGGAAGGGAGAATGTACTGTGCATGCAATATTTATGCCATCATCTCTTTCAGTAACAGTTACCTAAGATACTTAGCTAAAAGCAAGATGAGAACAACTATTCGTTCATGCTGTCACTAGGAAGAAAACCAAGGGGAAAAAAATAGAGTTCCAAGAATACAGAAAGACAAGTTAAAGGGAAGCAAGATTATGCATATACTATTAGTTTGCTTTTTCTCTTACTACAAAGATAACTCTACCATGGGAAGCAATAGCAGCCAGCTCTCCACCTGCTGTATACTGTATATTGTCCTATACAAAACATTAAAGGGATCATAGAATCACAGAATCAATCACAGAATGGTTTGCGTTGGAACAGACCTTGAAGACTATTTGGTTTCAGCTCCCTGCCACGGGTGAGGACACCTTCCACTAGACCAGGTTGTTCCATGCCCCATCCAGCCTGGCCTTGAACACTTCCAGGGATGGGGCAGCCACTACATCTCTGGGAAACCTGTGCCAGTGTCTCACCACCCTGACAGGGAAGCACTTCTTCCTAATATCTAATCTACATCTCCCCTGTGCCAGTTTAAAGCCATTCCCCCTTGTCCTGTCACTACAGGGCCTTGTAAAAAGTCCCTCTCCAGATTTCCTGTAGGCCCTCTTTGGACACTGGAAGGCTGCTATCAGGTCTTCCTGGAGTGTTCACACAGCAACCAAAACTCTCTCAGCCTGTCTCCATAGCAGAGGTGCTCCAGATCATGTTGGGGGCACAACTGTGGTACACAATGGGATGCTTTGGCATCAGTTCAGTAAGCTTAATGCCAAGAAGAGCCAGGGTCATCTGACCTCCTACATTTTCAGAACATTTAATTGTGGAGTGTAGAACTAAGGGTACAGATGACAAAACTGAATCAGGGGCCTTCAACCTCCCTTTTGTTTTTCTACATTAATTTTACATTTCAAAACAACTCAGCTGCTTTTCAACTGCTGTCAGAAGTGCTGGTTTCCTTTGAGGACCCAATGAGCTCTTATTTCAGGCAGCACATCAAGAGAAATCATCATTTCTTTTCTCAGCACAGGATCAGCAAGTACTGAAAGAGACTTCAGTGACTGTATAAGCAACTATGGAAGAAATCCCACTTGGAAGAAGACTGCCAAGTCTAATGTGCAAGGGAAAGTTTGGGAGCAGAGGACATAGGGAGAGGGCTGGATTAACGAGGAGGGAGGGCTCGATATTGGGATGCTTTAGAACAGAAAAATCTCTTCTGTACAACCTCTCCCAGAATGGCACTAACAAGAATATTTCCTTCCTTCTCTTGGAAAAAACAAAACAACACAACACAAAACAAACCACAAAGCATTTGATAGAACAAAGAGGCAATTTTAACGAAGTAAAACCAGTACCAATCACACACAGCAAGGATTCAATTTAGCACAGTGAATTCCCTCTCTTTTCTTTTGTCTTCCAGATTAGGAAGGCACAGGATAAAGAGATCTTGTCAGGGTTATCAGCGAAGCTCTCCTGCCAAGATACCAAGATATGGTACATAAGCTCTGGCTACAGCCTCTCCTAAGCATGAAGCAGCCAGCTCTGGAGATCTGTTTCCAGCTGACACTATCTAGGGGAGGGTGAGGACAGAGCAGAGTTAGAATGTCCTACCTGGGTGTGTCACCTCTGCATGCCCTCACTCACAACTACCCCATTAACCTTTTTGCCTGGGATTTTATTCTGTGGAGTGATTTGTTCTGAAATAAAGACCTGACTGATACATAAATAGCAGAATAAATCTGACCTCTACCAGCACTTTTGCACTCCACTGATACTCTGGGTTTTATTGTTCCTTCTGGGTCTTGTGCTTAACAGGCCATCTCTTAATATTTGAGCATCCTCAGCAGGTTCTAAGTCTCTTCTTCCTCTCTGGCAGTTTTAGCAAAAGTGATTTGTTTTGGAGGACAGGAAAGTGGGAGAAAGAAAATGAATACGGTAAACATAAACAATATCAGAAAAAGATTTACAAAGACAGCGCCAGGAAAATTTTCTCTCCTCCACATGACAGTATTTAGTGTACTGTGGCAATATGTAGTGCCTGGCTACTATAGTATGCTGATATGACTGCTTCGATTATTTTGAGCCTATTTATATTCTGGAAGATACTAATGCCAGCTAGTGATATAGAAGTTGATGATTATTGGCAATGGCATCTCTGAGAGCTGCTTAGACTAGAATCACATTTAAAAATCAAATGAGGAAGATCCAGCTGCAGAATTGCAAACTGTAGAAAGTCCTGCTAGACACTAAAAACTTCCTTTTGAAGTTGTACTCTCACCTAGCTGTAAGAGCTATTATCTTTCCTGTTACACTTCCTGGGTGCCTTGAGAGAGAAACATAAGTTATTACAGTCAGAGTTACAGAGCCAAAGTTCTCAGGCTGGTACCATAAATGATCAAAATTCTCAGTAACATACCATGTTACACTGTGACTTTTTCTATATTGGGAAATTAAACGTGCCTGTGGTCAAGAGGTATGGAGCACCAACATCCATCCTATCCTATTAAGTGGTCCTTGATCCAGAGTATCTTCTGAATTGTACCTGGGAGCTGCCTGGGAAAGTGTTAGCTGCCCAACATAAAGACTGCCAGAATCATAGTTCATAAGAAACAACAGTTCATAGAACCATAGAATCACAGAATGGTTTGCATTGGAAGGGATCTTTAAAGACTATTTGGTTCCAGCCTCCTGCCATGGACCTTCTTCCACTAAACCAGATTGCTCAAAGCTCCATCCAGCCTGGCCTTGAACACTGCCAGGGATAGAGCAGCCACAAAAATGTTCTGACAATTGAATTTACTACAATTTTGTTTATATTCAAAACTTCCTTGTCGCTGTTGAAATTACTAGAGTGGACACAGCCTGTCTGATATGATGTTTTCCTCACCTTTCTGACCAGCATAATATTCCATCTTCTATCCTCTATATTATGTGCCTTTGATTATACTGCCAAAATACCTACTTATTCCATAATTTGATACCTACCTGGTAGAAATTAGTTATTTTGTTAATAAATGCTGATATCGAATACAAAATTCATTAAACTGTACCCAGTCTGCTTGACAAAAATGCCTTGGGTTTATCATAATGGCTCCAGGGATCAATAAGTCTCATGCTTTACATATTCCTTTTCCTGAGTTCCTGGAAGATCACCCCTTCACAAACGCAGTTCAGACATTCTTTGGGAACACTTGTTCACTACAAGTCGACAGGTAATAAAAGAGAAGCCAGTAAAAAAAAAGACTTTCTAATAGATAGCACTCATGAGCTAGGAAGCCAGTAGACTACAAGTGCTCTCCAGTGACTAAGCTGCTCCTTGGCATATCCATGCTTCACCTGGGATATCAGCCTTCAGAAGAAAAAGATACTAGTGTTCCTATAGGATACTGAACACAAGCACTAGATGGAGCAGTGGGCAAACTTCTGGACTCTTTCCCTGCTTATATTCAATCCATGAAGTTACCAGATAGCCCACTTGGAATCTGAGCTCTCAAGATGACTGCAGGTCAGTACTTTGCGAAGATGCAGGTGTGCCTTGTGTAGAGATGAAACACTAGGCTATACTACATGACATTTTGGATTCAGTACAATTAATGCTGATGTATAACTGGTGGCCACATTCTTAGATATATTCTTACATGTTTGTATATACTTCTTTGTCCAACAGTTTTAACCAATATATACTCTTTTTGAAGATTTTCACTACAAATCTATAATTCTACAGTAGTCATTAGACTGCTGAGGGCTTCAGTCAACACGAAACAAAAGAAGACCTTTCTATTTGACTATAGATAGTGCATTGCACCTTCTCTGCCTTACAGAAATTCCACACTTTGTCAGAGCTGGCAGTCCACAAAGACTCTGAACTTCCTTGGTGTTTGAAGTTTTTCAATGTAATGTTAAGTGTCCCTAACTTTAGAAAACTCAGAATGTGTAAGGAGGGAGAGAAGTTTTCCATAGGTATCTGTTTTGGGTTCCAGGCATTTTTCCAGCTGGAGAAAAAGTTGTCTTGTTGAAGGGGAAAAAGCATATTGTTAGGAAAAAGCCTCATTATTCTTAAGGTAACTTGGAGAGAAAGGGGGGTGCAGATGTTTATAGCTTTTAAGCATTTGCGAATGCCATTGTGAACTTCAGTGTTCTTTAAAGAACAGAATATAGAAAAGGAGAGAGGATATTTCCACCTCTTCCCTTGACAAAAACAACCTTTGTAATGTCAACCAACAGCTAGTGCTGAGCTTATCACTCCCTCCCCTCTGCCCTGCTATCCCACCTCAGTTCCCTGTTCTGGCTTCTGAAACTCACACCCTTTGCAGTTGATTTCATAATGGCCTTTTCACTTCAGGCTATGTATCAAATAAGTGAAAAAAAAACCCCATCCTGTGGGTTGGATATGGAGTTATTCAATGTAGCTTCAAGACCCTACATTTTAAACCTCACTGTAAAAATGAAAGAGGGTTAGTTTTAAAGTGAAAAGTTAAATTGGATTGTTCCAAAAATGATATTTTTTCCAAGGCCTTACCCATCCTTGTTTCCAACTATTAGAAACTAATACTTCGTCTATTAGTTCCCTCTGGACTATTTATCAAAATCTACCAATTTCATAGCAATTGGCTTCAGTTTTCCAGCAACTGCAGATGTCCCTCACCAGATCACTAAGAAAATAACAGTAACATATAAAATAATCTCCTGAGAGCTATTTGAAGAACTGTTTGTGTCAGCAGGTAGTCATAAACCTTTAAACAAACATCTATATTACCAGAAAGCTGATGTCAACCCCAAATTCTTATATTTTTTTCCTCCACTCTCCTCTTTTCAAATATGCTTCCTAAATTCATCTAATGATTAGCCCAGAATTTATCAGTCTCACTTCATGCCTAACACATGCTTTGAAAAGGCAGGAACCAAGCTTACAGCTTGGTTAGAAGGACTCAAAGTTTCATTTACCAATGTAAAACAGTTAGCTGAATTCAAGCATCAGCAGGCTAATGGTTTTTGTCCAGCTGCAAACCAATTTAGTTTACATTTTAAGACACAATGTAGCATCATGCTACATCTCTCAATAGCCCCAGTAGCATCTCTCAAGAGAGGCATCAGTAACTTCGGCTTCAAGGAAGAACTGTAATGCTGGAGAACTCAGACTGACAGTCTGTCAGTTTATACCTAGCAACTCTGCATTTCGTATTAGCCAGTTTAATATGATTGCAGGACTTTGTTTTCTCACTGGTATATATTTTATTTAAGAAGAGCAGCATAGGCATTGCTGTTCTGCCTTGATGCCTCTTGGGAACTTTCGTTAACATGTATAGCCTTTTTCTGGCAACCAATTTGTTCTCTAACAACAACAGGCTGGGAGTTGTGATAGATCCCATTTAGTCTTTTGAGAAACAGCTAAATTCTGTGAGTTAACTTGTCTTCTTTTACCATCTAAGGAATACTGGCAGGCTGCAACCATTTTCCTCTGTTAGCCCTTGAAACGATTCTTCATGCTTTTGTCACATAATTAAAATTAGATTATTGCAACTCCCTGCTGGCTGGCCTTAGAGTTTCGTAAACACTCCAGCTGGCCCATAGGTTCCTGGTGAAAAGGATGCTCTAAGCATATTCTTTCTTTGTCCTCTCTTCTCTCATCTGTGTTGAAATCACTGCACTTGCTAACTGCCAGCAGAATGTATTTGGTTATTGCTTTCTAAGGGCAGTGAACATAATGTTAGAGACATTACGTGCCAGAGTCTCTCTCAAGCTTTTCTTGAAAGAGTCTGGATGCAAGAGCTTTCAATCCATTTTCTCTTTGTTGGTGAGGTCTCTTTTTGCTGAAAAGGAGAAAGGAAAGAAGGGGGAGGGAATGGAGGAGCATAGGCTCTCCTAACGCAGCATTCAAATGGAAAACACATACAGCTACAGGATTTTAAAACCAGGGACTGTCTTTCATTGACCAGCATGTAAATGCCATGGACATTATGCATTTGCTTCTTCTCCTATGACAAAATGACTCCCACCGCAAAAGATGAAAGCCATTTTGAAACAACAGCATCTCCCACTATAGCGTGGCTTTCTGAGTTCAGTAGGCTGCTTCTCTGGCTGACTTCTCTTTATGTCACATTTGCTTAGGGACCGTTACTCCTGCATTCACAGCCAGCCAGTTCTGTCTGATAAATCTTGAATGCAACATTGCAACTGTGTGAGATTTGCTTGATGAGCTTGTAGGGATTATTGTATTAAAGTTCTCAAGGGCCTGAATGCCTAACTTCATGAGAGAGAAAAATGCAGGGACAATGGCTCTTTAAAAGTAAGTAATACTAATGGCATAGTTAGAGTTTGGACCTGATTGCTCATCTTACTGGCACATGAAGAGATCATCTTTTAGTTCCCTCTGGTTTTAAGGGTCTATAACCTCTCAGCTCAGTCATCAGCTAGTCAGTAAGCACGTATTTTGCTGAAGGAGGATTATAATGGTGAAGAAGCACAAACAGCCAGTAAAGCTGGCTGCACTAAAATCTCCCTAACTATCAGAGCCTCATCACCTCCACTGAGCCAAGGGTGCCTTTGTTAGCGTCAAGTTTTTACATAGGCTTGGCCAGCCAGTGCCTACAGATGCAGAACCACAGTAGTAATAATGTAGAACAAGAATGTTCCCCTTATTTGTGCTTCACCTCATCACTTGTATTAATGATTTATGTTTCAGCATAGCCACCTCTCTGCTCAGTCACTTTTTCTATGCTTTTCCTGTGCTATGAAGTCCTCTGGGCACCAATATTTAGTCAGACAGTACTGTTACTAGCCAGGGGCTTGATTTTAAATCTCTTGGACAGATTTCCAGAATGACTGCTCCCCCATCCAGCTGAAAGTATGAGCACTGCAGGTCTTTGGCAGCTCTGCAAATCAAGACTGCAGCTCTTAGAAGTCTGAAAACACAGTTGATTCTTACACTCAGATTCCTGCCACGGTGCAGTTTGTGGCTGCTGGCAGCCACAACATAACATAAGCTCTGTTTCTTTTTTTCCCCTTGTCCCATCAGGGCTTTTGATAACATAAATACATTAGCATAGTGCACAACGCCGTGGCTAACACAGAGAACATCACCCCCTTGACAGAGGTGGTATTTGCGGTGCTCTGCTGCCTTCCCAGTGCAAACATCTCTGTTGGGGACCTCACCACTGCAATCCTGGCACGCCACTGCCTTTGAAGAGGGACAGTGCCAGCCTCCCAGACAGTCATAAGCACATGAAGCCAAGACACCATGTATCAGAGCCTGTTCATGTGTCAAGGACAGGTTTCCCAGCCTGAAATGTCAAAGCAACTGTTTCTCCCTCAGGAGGTGCATTTGTCTCTATGGTGAATAAAATGTATTATCACAAATGTTGCCTTTGAGCTCAGAGCTGGATAAAGACCAGACAGACACTGAATCCAGCAAAATTTCAGCATCCCCCTTTTCAGAGACATTCGCATCCTCTGACAACTTCTTTTCTTCCAAGAAGCAGTCTGCTTCCAAAAGGAGCGAGCTGAATACTGACCAACACAGCCCTTGCTTCCAGACTTCACATGACAACTGCCTGGAAAGCAGAGCTTAGAGTTTGTTCTATTGAGGACTACTCTCAAACCTTGTTAGCTATCTTCAAATATTTTTTGGTCGCAGCCCCATTGCAAATTGGGACTCCACTTCTGGTGAGACCAAGACCGCGAATATTGGCACAGATAAACGGCATGAAACTTGTCTCTCTATTTTGCTCCTAACATTACAGACCCCACACAGAGACACAACCCTTAGTTTCAGACCTACATATACTTCAGCTTTCTTCAGCCAGCTGCTGGGGGCATGCAGAGGGCTGTGCAGTGATGATGCATCTGAATCCCAAAAGCATGAAGGGGGCCAACTGACTTCAGTGTGCCGCCTGACCACACACCAGCTTCTTTCTGGGTCTCAGCTGTTCACTCTGATTGAGTTAGTTACTCCTGCAAGCCAAAGGAGCAAGGACCCACAGGGTATTTAACACTTAAACCATGTTGGAGTGCTGCATCAATGCAGGCTGGTGGAATAAAACAAAAGGTTAAGCAGAAGGAGATGGATACACAGGGTCATGATAAATCACTTAACTATAATGGACAAGAGGAAAATCTCCAGTTGCCTTTCACAAGTAATTTCATGTTATTTCTATTGCTGTGATCATGTTTTAATCTTTCAAAGTAACAGGAGGGAGGGTGGTAAGTGGGTTTGTTTCTTTTTCCTTTTCTTAAATTAGGACATCTGGGCAGTGGCCCAGCCATAGCCTCATCTCCCTAATAGAATTCCCTCTGACCATGACTTGTATATTTCCGTTTTCATTCACAAGCAAAGACTATTGTTCAAGTATTTTTGCTCTGTCATAATCAAAATACCAATTCTCACTTAACTTAAAATAGACATGTCAGAAACACTTGACATGACCTGCATGCCTGTCCACAAGTGATAATCAAATTTCCTTGCCATACTAAAGTTGGGCAGGAGGCATTTCTTTAAAAAAATCAACAACCCAAAACCAACAAGCAGCATATCTGGTTTCCCTATCATTGGATTTCTGAGACACAATGCAAGTTTTCCTTTTATGCAAAGGAGTTAAAAAGGAGTACAGGCTGTTAAAGGGACCGAAGCTTGGATGAGGATAGCAGGCACGCTTCCCTTTGAAACTCCTACATGCAGTGTTACTGAAACTTAAAGAGCAGAGGGGGAGATTGTTTCTCTGATTTTTCTGTTTATTTATTATGTAAATGTAGTTTCCCTTGTATAAATATTTAGCTTCTCCCTTTCCCTCTGAAAATCAAACAGCGGCAGGGGCAGAAAAGCAGAGAACGCAACTGTAAAATTGGCATTACAGTGGTTATGTGCAGTTTTGAGAGCAGAAAGAAACTGTAGTGCACTTTTTATGAAGGCAAAACTCAAACTGACACTGTCCCTTACAAAATTACTGGAAAAAATAACACAATGACAAAAGGAAACTTCAGACAGAGAAGTTTCTTTTAAAAGAATATAGTGATAACATAGCAACGTTCTGCAGAAGAAGGAGAAAAGATAAAGGTGTAGGGAAAGAGAAGTTATTCTAGCCACCTTCTGCACAGGCTTCCTCTGGATGTGTTTGACAGAAACAAAGAGTACGTCCCAGCAACACAAACAAACAGGAATGTGCAGTACACAGTTAAAATTATCAATGTCTCACAAGCTTGTGATCCAGACTAAGCAGGGCATTAAAAAATCCAAAAGAGTACAGCATCTTCTATTCCTGAAGAGACCGAAAGGGTATACTGACATAACAGTTTCCAACAGCTGTCATAACAGCCTGCACAGGGTCATGCTGGAGCTGATGGACAACAGCCTCTTGCACACAGAGCACTGGAGCAATGCTTTGTGGGGCTGCATGTTGCCAGGCTCAGCTCTGGTTAGTGTGTACAGTATATCACAGCTTAATCCTTCTGCGATTGTCTGAGTCCTCCTCCTCTGAGGGGTTCTCCCACATGTCCTTTTCTGGTTTTGCCAAGGCAGAGGAATGCCTGTCCCTGCCTCCTTCACCCTTCAGCTTCTGACACAAAAGTGCCCTTCTCACTCAGAGGTGTGATAAGATGCATAGAAGAGGACTTTTCCTTTCCACACTAACAGCATAGCTTTGGGGTGTCAAAGTTCCAGATCCTTGACAAATACACCACTGAGAACAAAAGCATCTCCTTGTCTGCTCTAAGACATGCACTTAATGGGTTAAAAATTGAGACAGTTTCTTATTTATTTGAACAATCTCTCACCAAGTCCAATGCAACTGTACTGAAATTACAGTGATGACTGCAGAACAGAAAAGCTCACAATTACCAACTAATTACCCCAGAAAGCCTCCTGCTGTGGGAGAGACTGTTGTCCTATTCCCATGAGACAGAAGAAGAACCAGGACACAGAGAACGTTGGTCCTCGCCTAGCCTTCACCCCAGCTCTAGGCAGACTGCTGTAGCTCTCTGAAAAGCCCCACCATGGAAGAAGACCATTGCAATCTGTCCCAAAATACCTCAGCAAGCTGCCCACAAGCACACATGGTAAAGTAGGGAAGTAGATACTGGGCTTCCTCAGCTGATGGATATTCCAAAATAAATGCTGCAGGAAGAGACCTTGCTCCTGTCCAGCAGCGCAGCTTCAAGAGGGACATTCTGCGCCACAAACTTTCCTGACCAGGTGCTGCCATGGGACCAATGCAGATTTAATCTCAGGATGACTTGACTGTTTCCTGTGGATTCACAGTGCAGGTGAAAGAATGAATTCTGAAGATCAGTTCATTCATCCTCTGTTTGTATACAGGCAGAGGGACCTGGAGTCTGGGCCTCCATATGTCTAAGAAAATGGCAAAGACCATGTAATTTCTGGGTGGAGAAAGTGAGAACAGCACCTCAGGGAAACTGAAGAGCATAAAAAAAATACCCAACATTTTTCCTGTAAAAATGCCACCTGGGTTCTGACTCTTAGACAAAACCAGATTTGCAACACAAAAACCAGATTTCAGAAAAGTCTAAATGCAGAAGGCTAGGGAAGGTGTCAAATCTGATACAAACCATGGTCTGAAAATATATGAAAGGAGTGTGAATAAAAATGATGCTAGAGGTGTTAACCAGTTTTATGATTATTTGTCTTTGCAGATGGCAGTTTGTGTCATTGTATTTTTTAAGTTGCTTCTGGACTTTTCCCTTTCAATTACACCCACTTAGTTGTCCTTTGCTAACCTGATGCTGGACAACATCCTAATGCTCTCTGATGTGCTGAATGTGGAGAGAACCAGTTGCATATGCCATGCTTTACTAGAGGGGATAAAACCTCTGAAAAGCAGCAGTAATGGTAAATCTTTTAACCTTTTCCTCTTGCCTCTTGCTCTCCCAAACTGACTGTGTGATTTCATTTACAAGGCAGAATTAACACCTGGGATAACAGAGTCAAAGGATGTGGGATTCCTAAGCAAAAGATGCAGAGTAGCTGTGAGACTTTTGACACCTGGCTACAATGAAGCTTTCAGGAGAATTTTCTACTGAAGAAACCTTAACTAGTGGAGTTTACATGTACTGCATGCTCAATTTGCACACTTAAAGAAAAATACCCTTTTGGGTAACTCTAAAATGCATGTGTTTCAACCACTTCCCTAGCATGAATATAAGCAAAAATGAGAAGAGGGCTGCAGAGGAGAACTCACAGAGGCTGGGGCTTAGTGGAGGGAACATGAAACCATGAAAGAAAGGTGTATATGTCCATATTTTCTCTCATGCAACTGGCCACTCCTAGTATGACTAATGGTGTAACTACAGAAGAACTTATTTCCACTGAAGTTTATGAAAGTTAGACAAAAACAAACTACACAGTTTAAAATAGAAATGCTCATTATCTGCTGTCAACTGCAGCAGAGTATTACAGGACATGTATGGGTTTAAGCACACACACAATTCTGTTGAATGAGATGTAACGCTTAAAACTACATGCTCACATTAACTGGTTTGCTGAAATGGGGTCTCCATCTGTCTGTACAGAGCTGCACATCCTAAGTCTTTGCAACTTTACTTTGCAGCCATTAGTTTTGGCCCCATGGGAAGCTATTTATAAAAATCTGAATTAATTAAATCAGATCTGTACAGCAGAAAAAGGAACCAATGAAATACAGTCACTATGGCAACAAATATTTCCTGGATGTAGTTTTGCTTCTAATCAGCAGTGGTCTCCCCATGTTCCCAACAATGGCAAAACTTGTTGGGCTTTTATTGTTTGTTTGTTTCTATTGAATATATTCCTGCAAAGCAAAACAATAAATGTAACATCCATGTATTTTAGCCAAAGGCCCCTCTTCAGCAGTATTTTACACTAGTTTAAAAATTATTAAGAACTTGAAACAGGAATCCACTGTTTTTCCTTCTTCTTACCACCCTCCTGCTTCCCTCATACAGCCAGAACCTTTGCTACACTGAGAAATTCCATGGGCTCTGACTCCAGATTCAGATATTAAAGTGACCCCTTCATCACTAATATCAGTTGAATGCAAGGCTAGAAAAATGATGGCACAAGATAACCTGTTGTTTCCAACAGACAGTCTTGGCTGACCCCTGTGTCCACATTGAGCAAAAATAGAAAATAAAAGGCGCTGACACATTGCCAGACCCCATCTGCAAAATATGCTCCTGGCCACGTCAATCACAAAACTGGGGCCCTACGTGTAGTACATGAGGGAAAGGCCCAAGCCATGCCTGTGCATAGCCTCTGAACTTGCCAAACGCGGCCACAACCTTTTTGGAGTTTTGCAAATGCCATGCTTCGTGGATTGACTCTTTGGCAGGTTACAGGTATCTCAGAGGGTTTTGCGAGCTTGTCTGCACTTTGGTGGAGCTCAAAGATAAGGAGGGGTTCTCTGAGTTTGCTTTCTTTTGCTTTCTCCAGTTTTTCTTTTTTTTTTTTTTCTTTCCTCAAGTAGGTAACCAACATTTTTAAAAAGGTTCCAAGCACCAATCTTGCCCATTGCCAGATGAGAGGGCATTTCTAGGCCAGGTCTATGCTCCCCCTCTGGTTTTACTTCCCTGTTTGTTTTTGTTTAAATAGTGGCTAAGGGATATGTGGTCACCGTGTCCATCTGTCCAGGCATTTCTTTCCTTTCCCTTAATAACTAGCAAATTCACTGGCAGTGACAACCAATTGCAGCAAAGGAAGGCAGTTCTCAGAGACAGTTAAGTTAGTACAAGTTTCATTAAAACAGTTCTTTAGCAGAGAAAAAGAAATCCTTTCCATGCCCTGACTGCTAGAAAAGTTAGTTCACTGTCTTGTTACCTGCGCAAGAATCCACATTAGCGCTGGGGCAAGAGGCAAAAACATACACACACTTATGATTGCCTCAGTCATGGGAGAAGCTTCAGTAGGAGCTGACACCTCTTTTAGACACTGATATCAATCTGTCTGAAATCCAGCTCCATAACTCCCAGGTTGTTTGACCTTGCCAGCCTTAGATGAACAATTAAATAGTTAACACTGATCTTTAAGTCTCTTCACAGTTACTTGTGTTTATCCATACGTGAGGTTTTAAACTGAGATCACACTCCAATGCAGGTTTATTTATTTATTATAATTATCAGGTGATGTTTTGGAGAACAGAAATCGCTTTATGCAAGAGAGGCATTAGGTCTGTAAAGCTCAAGCCACACCCTCCACGCAACCAAAACTGCAGCAGAGCTGCACAGCAACGCTAGAGCAAAGGCAATGAATGGTTAGCCTCTGATTTGCAAACTTTGGGTTTGGATTTTTGCTTCGATGCAAGAAATTTGTGCTAGCAAGAGAGCTATAACTGAAATTAGGTATTTAGAAAATCAGCAAAAAAATGCTGGAACTGACATGTCCACTCTCCCTTTAATCTTTAGCTTTCAAGCCTCTCCTCCTACAAGTCACCTTCTGGGGACAGCAGAGAGAGCTAAAGAAACTAATGACCTCACACCCACATTGGCAGCCACAGCAGCAGTTCCATAACTTAGTTCAGGCTGCTTTGGGAACTTATAGCAGGACTTCTGGCATTACACTCTTTTATTTATTGATACAGTATTTAAAAGGCAAATATTTCTAGTACAATTAAACGCTAATAAACTTGCCCTGTCCTAAAGAATAACCTCACTTTCCCGCATGAGCAAGTTGTTCATCAAAATCTGAAGTCCTTTATGGTTGTATTAAGAGGGTACCCCCACCCCCAACATGGCTGTTTGTTAATGGGATGACAACTCCAGTGTAAGACTATCTGACACTTGTTTCCTAATGCACATACAGTTTATAAAAGAATAATGAAAATGTAAATAAATGCAAAGGAATCCTAGGGATGGAAGACCATCTTATGAAGAAACCACTTAATGAAAAACACATACATTGCTCCATATTGTGTCACTGACAATATATATATATTAATTATTTTAAGCCTCATTTGCCTAACAGCATGGGAACTGCCAGCGTTTTAAGAACTGCTATCAGATAACTTGAAATGACATTAGCCAGACCATACAAACAGCAAATAAGCTTTAGTGACTGTATTCTTGAATACGCTCTGACAAGGTGCAGCGAGGTTTTGCTGTGCATAGACTTTAAGATGTCCAGACACAACCTTACCCCAAAACTTCAGTGGTAAGAGAAGCATATTGCAAAAGAAGCATATATGCAGCATATTGCAAAGATCAGGCTCTGAGAAATTTCACGTGTTGAGGAGTGATCTGACATTTTAAGTTACACCCTCGCCAGTACAGGCGGTTGTCATTCCCTGCTTCTGTCTTCTTGTAGTTCGCTGTCAATAATCAGCCAGAGGCAACTGTTGCATAATACCTGGGTTTCGCTTTTAGGACTCTTTCTCTGACACTTCCAGGGTCACAGGAGTACAGAGAAGCTCAGAGCCAAAACTCCCTGTGCTACACACTAATGGAAAACAGCCACAGAGAGAGACAGGCAGTATGGATCTAAACTGCAGAGATACACTGAAATCTTGAAAATGCTTCTGCATGTACTGAACTCATTATAAGGAATTTCATTATTTTCAAGGGCCTTCTCACATGTTTAAGAAGATGCTTATTAAACAGGATGACAGCACAGACAAAGCTACTAAAACAGAACACTTAAACAGAACAGGGAAGAGAACAGAACAACCCACCCAGAACAAAGCCTGTCCTTCCACCATATAACCATGCATCCTTTTGCAAAGATTTCCTCCCCTTCAACAAGATTATGAAAATATTTTCCCATTTCCCTGCATAGAATATAAATTTTAAACAATTCCTCTTATTCTCTAGTATTTCACATGAACTTCTAATCTGTTTGCATTTAGCTCCTCTAGTTTTTTCAGGCTAAATTCCCCCCAGGCCCATTTAATAAAACCTGATTAACACACTTGGGAGTCAATCATGAACAAAAATCTCTCATCCCCTCCAAAGTATGGCAGTCATGAAGATATCATGAATAAGTAAACATTGTCTAGTGTTCTGTTTCTTTTGTCTAGCTTATTGGTGTAGAGAAACCTTCTTCTTCATTTATTTATGTTGGTATTTGATTTCCTTATTGAGTTTCAAAGATGAACAGAGAAAAATAAATACCAAGGAAATAGCTGGTAGGCTGAAATGACCAAGGTTTTTCTCAAGGAGGTTAAAAAAAAATATGCTTTAATATGTGGTTTCAGTGTCTTGTTATTTCATTTACTACAGTTGCTTTCAATGTGGAATGCATGACAGCCTGTGTACGACAGTACCTAGCAAGCCAATATAGGAAAATCCTGTTTATCAATGTGCAGGAATCCAATTTCTTCTTGTTATTCTGATTTAATGATACTGTATTCCAGGTCTCTAAATTGCTACTGTGCTGTTAAGTGAAGCAGTCCTGCCTAGTCCAAGCTTATTCAAATGGCAGAATATGTACAGATGAGACAGCAATCCAGCTTTGCACAGATCTCACCAAGGTCCTACATACACTCCTGCAGCTGATCCAGTATTTCTTGCCTTTTTCCAAATTCCCTAGGTAGACAGTGCACTGCAACATACTCGCAGTACCCAGTGAGAAGGCAATGTGCAAGAAAAGATCAGGAAGTGAACTGATTCTCACTTACCTGACCTTGCTGAACCCCTTAACAGGCTTTAGTGAAATGATCGGAACTCAGACAAATTATTCCTCAGATTCTAGTTTTAAAAAGTAATGAATTGGTAAACCTCTGTGAAAATAGCAAAGGTCCTTTCCAGAGGTGAAAAGGGAGGTATTAGTGTACAACACATTTTCTGTGTCCTACTTCATAACCTCACACCTTAAATGAACTGTGAAACTTAAGACTAACGGACAAACATCACAAACCAGCCAAACAGTACTATTTTTATTCCCATGACAAACTCAGAGTCGTTTTGCTTTGTTGGGTTGGATTTTTTTTTACTTCTTTTTAAAGGCAAAAGTCTTGTCTTTTCCAACTGAGGACAATAAGGGCTGTAAGAAAGCTTAATAACTTCACATTACCTTACTGAGTTGCAGCAAAGAGTATGTAGAAGCTACATTGACGAAACTCCAACTGCTCAAGCAGTAACACGTTCAAACTTCCACCTGTACCGGAAAACCAAAACAAAACAAAAACAACCTGCTGCAGTTTTGAAGCTGTACACCTCAGGGCTAGGATCTTACAGGTTAAACAGAAATTCTGACAGAATTTTACTCCTGAATTTGTAGGATAGATATAGAAAGCAATGGTGATTCAGTGCAGGCAGAGCTCCTCCCTTCTGAGTCACTTCTGTTTTGATATCGCAGGAAGGTGGGAGAAGTGCTGTGTACCTGCAGGTGTCACCTCACCAAGAGAATGAATGTACTACAGAGATCCTGACCTTCTGGAGGGGTACAGAGAAAGCCTGTATGATTTTTCTCAGCTGGAGGCTTATTCTACTTTAGTGTTTGGGCCAAATTATAACCTACCTCATTCTATCTACCAAAAGGATTAAAAAATACCAACCAGAACAAAAAAAAACACACTCTGAACCAGAAAAGATAATCTGCTCTGACAGTCCTTGAAGAAGACGAATGCTGTGTTACAGTGGAGTGCTAGCCGTACCACAGCAGCAGGTGGGGAGACTCACTACAGGCTAGTAAATCCCTCCAAGATCCTTCTGGAATAAAGGCACTGAACTACCATCACATGTCACTACTTTCCTTTAACAAATGCCATCTAATCCAAAAAGTGGAACCACCTAAAAGCTATTGTTGTCTTGGAGCTATTTTTAGTTGAAGAAACCAAGACTGCAAAGTAAACTGGATATTAAGAAGCTCAGACTAAAAATACTTGAGGGCAACATATGATATCTTTGGATTACAAAACATGCTTGAACTAGTAAACAAGCTACATACTCCTACAACACAACTCACCAGCACATTATGGGTGAGACTGACAATATACTGTCTATCTTGGGAGAGGACAGCATGTAAATGGGATGACTTCTGGCTAAAGTCCATCGTCCATCCTAAATGCTCTCTTCCAGCATTTGCAAAGGAAGTCTCAAGCTCTAGTCTGTGTCTGAGTCAGAACATGAAGGGCTCCTCCATGGCCCTAGCAAAAGAAGTGAAGACTAGCTCAGTGATGGCAGAGCACAAATTTAATCAATCCTCTCTTCCTCTATGTGCCTTCATCCCCCAGAGACTTTCAAGGGAAAGGAGAGGACAGTTCTGTGGGCAGTTCTCCCTCTCTGTCTCTGCTCACTCTGGGATTAGTAAAGATGTCTCTTGGTGAGGACTGAGGAACACTGAAACCTCCCTTTTTCTCTTAGTGAAAGATAGGCAAGTGAACATTTTGGACTCCATTTTAATTGCCTCAGCAGTTAGATGAAAGACAGTACAAGCAATACAAGAAGAACTAATAAGTCCTTTCAGAGAAAAAAAGTGTTGGGTTGAACTTGGCAAATGAGGATGTGGTATCTGCTGGCAGTAAATTAAAGCCTTTCAGCTCTCTGACAGAAAAAGGGCAAGTAACTCCTCTGGAGGGCTGAGAGTGCATGAGGCCACAGAGAAGGCAATTCTTGAATCCAGAGTACTGCAGTACTAGGATATTTATATGACAGGTAATTAGCTGCTTAGTAAGAGCTTTCCCCAGTAGCATTCCTCCAACACAGCTTAGGAACTGGAGGGGCTGAAATGTGTTTAAATGAGTTCTTTGCTTTTCTATTCACCTATCCTATATTGTTTTTCTTTCTACTAATCTACTTCTACTAACACATATGCACCATTCTATGAGGCTAATGTCTAGCATACAGCTTGCCAACTGTCAGTTTAATCACAGAATCATAGAATAGTTAGGGTTGGAAAGGACCTTCAGATCATCTAGTTCCAACCCCCCTGCCATGGGCAGGGACAC
>JANRGW010035565.1:0-10085 GCA_024733675.1 Psilopsiagon aymara
GGGGGGGGGGGGGGGGGGGGGGGGGGGGGTTTCCAGGGTGTTCCTCTGTGCTAGGGATGCAGGCAGATGTCTTGGGGGGTGGTTTGCATTTTGCACTTTAGACATGGAGTTGGTTTCATGCTGAAGAGGTGCAGAGATTGTTCCCAGTTTAAAACAGAAACCGCCTATGTCCGAGTTTCCTCATTTGAGAAAAGATCTCTAAATTCACAGTCTCTTGCTTGGCTTATTCCAGATGACATAATATTCCAAGTATCTTGTGACTTATTTGTTTCTTTTGGTGCAGGCTGTTGTAAAGGGTGTCTGTATGTTTGGGGTTTTTCAAGGAGTTTCAGCTCGGGAGCCCTGGGTTGTGCCTGCAGTTAGAAAGCTCCATAAACTTTGGTGACTCGAGGTTTTGGCAAACATCCTTAAACCTGTTTCACGAGAAACACAAGCGCTGTACTCAGTAGACTCCACAGATAAATAGACTTGAGGCTTAGTTGCTAATGGCAATGCATTTGAAAACTTGCATATATGTATACATGTATGTGTATGTATTTCATTATTCTTTCCTATGCTGTGTTTATTGTGGATTTCTTTTCTAAGCATCTGTGTGTTTCCAGGAGGTGTTTTGAGATGGGTGATAAAGTACGATGCTCGAAGGCCACCGGAGCAGGGATGGTGTTCTGAGAGTGTGGAGGGGAATGACAGAACTTCCATTTGAGGCCAGATATTTGAGGCTGTTTGGCCAAGAGGAAAGGTCCAGAGCTGGTGGGATGCCAGCTCCCCCAGCACCCTGCTCATGGGCTCCCTGCGCTGGCCTCGCCAAGGGGAAGGCTCGAAGGGATGGTTTATCTGTTCTTTTGCTGTGTGGGCTTTTCATATGCCCAGAGTTTGGCAAAACAACTTCTCAAAGCTTGAGCTCTTTCACTTTTCAATTGGCTCTCGGTCTAGAAACTTTCCACAAGTTGAGCTTGAAAATTGAGCCAAATATTCTCATAAAATGAGCCTCCAGTTCTGTGGCTAACCCCATGTGAACTGCTTGTCACACGCCAAAATATTTCCTACAGGCTCATCCATTAAAACAAAGGTAATTTGTCAGGCTCGGAGCCCTTTACTGGTGGAGCCGGCGCCCACCTTCCCTCCTCAGCAGCAGTGAGTTATGTCCTTGCTTTGAACGTTGCTGTGGGTGTTCTCCTCTGGGTGCTATCGCCCGCGGGTGGTTGCAGGCGGATGGACAGGCAGGCAGGCAGACTGACGGCCTCTTCAGAGGCTCCGTGTTCCCCGTGTCCCGCAGCTCCTCCAGCCTGACTCCTGCTCTCCTCGGCTCTTCCCAGCGCTGCCTCTTAGGAGGCTTCTCAGAAGTTTCTGCCTTTGAACAGCTCTGCTCTGTTTGTGTGATTTGCTCTGGGAACATCTAAAGGTGCTTCTTGTGAGCTGAATTAAATTAGATCCCCCTCCAAGAGAGGTACAAACAGAGCCTCGAACTTCAGCAGCACGTACGCTTAAAAGGCAGCATTCTTGAAAGCCTGGGAAAGCAAATCCAGGCGTTGCACTTTCATTGCTTTCTTAATTCATGTAATTAGTGTGGAGATAGCTGCAGAGCAGTATTTGCTTCAAAGAAAGTGCCTCAGACAAATATTGGCTAATGGCAATTTTACTTTCAAATAAAGCTGTATTTGAAAATGCATTATGGCCATAGCAGGGGAATGGATGCAGGAATCAAAGATGCTACAACAAAGCCTTCCCTGGGGCAGGTAGCAGAACACTCTGTGTTTTGTGATGAGCTGATGGGTACATCTTACAGTCATCTTCTGTTGGCCAGTCTTTTCTTCACCTTTCCACTTTTTCCTTTCCTGCCTGTTGTCATAGAATCCCAGGCTGGTTTGAGTTGGAAAGGATCTTAAAGCTCATCTCAGTCTCCCCTCTGGCAGTTAAAGCCATTCCCCTTGTTCTGTCCCTCCATCCCTCGCCCAAAGCCCCTCTCCAGGTTTCCTGCAGCCCCTTCAGGCACTGGAGCTGCTCTGAGCTCTCCCTTTAAGGAGCCTTCTCTTCTCCAGCCTGAACAATCCCTCTCTCAATGTGTTCCAGCCAGGCTGTGGGTCCCAGGGTGTGTTTTACTCTGGGGCTGCCCCAGCCCTCTCAGCCCCTGCATCCTGGCTCTGCTTCTAGCGCCTGTGCTCAGTCTGCATCCAAACCTCTTTTGGGCAGAGTGTCTGAAGTGTGAGCCCAGCCAACATTTTTATTGAGACTGCTGAAAGCAGATGATAGTAAATTAGGCCTTTCTGCCACCTATAAATGTCACCGCGCACAAAATATTTGTGAAGAAACGGCTGAGTGCATTCTTGGGTTCCCCTTTCTGCAGGCAAATTGAATTCAGAGCCGAGGATGCAGCCTAGACTGTGCCTTGTAAAAGCCTTTTGACAAATGTGGGAGTGTTTTCTGAAGCAGTGCTGGTTTCCAGCCGCCCCACACAGGCACTGGGAATGCTGAAGACGTCCCAAACCTCCCTGGAGCTGTGAGTGGGGTGCGGATGGGGACCACCGTCCGTCCTGGGGCGGCCACTGTGCCTCTTGCGGATCCCATTTCCCAGCCAAAGCCTGACAATGCCCTGCGCAGGGGCAGGAGAGCAGGGCAGCCCGCGCACAAAGACATCCTGTCTCCCTCTGAAAGAGGATCCTTGTGGCTAATTAACTTCTTAAATTGGCTGGAGCTGTAACGCCAGCACTTTAACCCAAAGTGGAGGTAACTCAATCTGCCCGGCCCTTTCTGCCTCCATAAGGGATCCTGCCCGTGCCCGCTTCCCGTGCAGCTGCCGCTGCCGTGTGCTGCGCTGTGCAGACACTGTTGACAGGGCTGTGCTAAGCTGGGAAATTATCAGTGCCATAAGAACCGCTGCCAATTATTCCCTGCCCCCCCGCTGGCATTGCTCCGCCTTCGCCCGGCTCGGCCCTGGGGACAGCAGCGTGGAGGGATCCATGGGCTGCCCATGGTGAAGGTGTCACAGCTGGGTTAGCGAGCAGTGGGAAAGGAAGCCATGGGAGGAAGGAGCACTGTTTCATCTTTTGTTGCTGTCTGCACCGGTGCTTGGAATAACATGAGCACATGCAGCCGTGTTCCCTGCGGAGCAGAGGAAAGTCCCCTCCAGCTTCTGCCCATGCTGGGCTGATGGGAGGGAATGGGGAGGAGGAGAGAGAAACAACTGCCTGCTCTAACACATCCAAACCCTGCCCCTGGAGACCCTGCCGGGGAGCTCTGAGGAGCAGGGAAGGTTTATCCCCTCTTTAAGCAGAGCTGGGATGCCCATCCTTCTGCACCGTGGTGGTGGTGGATGCAGGAGCTTCAGCAGCTTCCTGCCTTCTGTGTGCTCCTCAGAAGCAATCGTGTTCAGGTCAGCTTGAAGGTAAAGAGGTCTCTTTGTGATAAAGCCAGTGTTGAGAGCCTCAGCTCTTCACTGAAGAAGATGGGGAGCTTGGAATTTTCCAGCCCAGGCTGGTTTGTCCCCCAGCAGCTGCCTCTTCAAATAATGACACTACCTAATCACCCCTTTCCAGTGTATCATAGGATCATGGAATGGTTTGGTTGGAAGGGACCTTAAAGCCACCACTGCTTGAGCAGGAGGACCTTCACGGTATCTGATTAGTGGGAAGGGAGAAAAGCTGCCGTTTTCAGCTTGATTGCATGCAGATGAATGGAGTAGGTAAACTGGGAGGCTTGTCGTGCTCCCACCTCCCACTGCACTGGGAGAGGATGTGCGATGGGAGGAGGAGGATTCTGCTGCTGAGAGTTGATGAGGCAAAAATGTTATTAGAAAGTGTGAGTTTTCAAGTGGAGAAAACATGAAAAAAGAAAGAGCAGAACAAACCAGAACTGTTGATAAATGGGATCATTTTGGTGTCGTAGTTTCTGGGATTTTGAGTGGCATGTTCTGATCAGCTCTGAACTGATGTTTGCAGACCGCTTGAGGAATGAGGCAGCACAAGAAGTAACGTACAGAAGGAAATCAGGCAAACCAAGTAAATGCAGAAGATGATGATGCAGTGACTTTACTCACCCATTCTTCTCGAATCATTTTTACAGTCCAAAATAATCCCCATTGTTTTTTCCAGCGTGTACAACCTCTGTGGGCAGGTTTTGTTCTTCGCACTCCGTGGAGGATATTGGCACAATACAAAACCAAGTGTTTCAGCTTGAAGTGCTGATGGAGGTTTAAAGAAGCTGCCTTTGTGTTTTGTTGGGATTTGCGCCTGGGAATGGTTTTCTACCGAATTATGCGAGGAAGATTTCTTAGCCAGGAGTGGATTTTTTATGGTCTGGGGTAGCTTTTCTGACCATTTCCAGAAACTCCTGACAAAGCAGGTGCTGAGCTGTGGGTCCTGCAGAGCGCTGGGCACCAAGGCCGTCCTCAGTGCGTGTTGCTCAGCTTTCCTGCAGCTCCAATGTCCTGTTGCCATCCCAAATGGGAGGTTTGAGCTGCTCATGGCTGGCAAACCTTTGTGAGCAGTGAGGCAGCGCTGCTCTGTGCGCAGGAGGTATTTAGCTCAAATATTTGATCCTATCGAACACCCCCCAGCTGATCGGGGAGCTGTGAGCCCACAGGGACTTGGATTTCCTTCATTTTCCAAGAATCCCATATGGTTGCTGGGGTGGCAGATGGGAGAGTTTTCTTTTCTGGGGGACGTAAGACAGCACTGGATTGACTGCCAGGGAAAAATGAGATTTCTGAAGGACTGTTGAGTTCTCCTTAATTGCAGATACAATTTGCTGGTGACTAATGTACCCAGACTTGCAGAATTACCTCATGTATTAGAAGTGGTGGCACGATGGAAAAGATGTGACTAAGATGCTGGCTCCTGATTTACCAACACTTCCCTCCTAAACTGCTGTTTGGCTTCCTACTGGCACATTACAACTTTGCTATTAATAATTAAGAGGTTTAACACAGTTTGAAAGCATTGGTTCAACATAAAACCTGTGCCAGCTCGATTTCCAGTCTGCTGAGAGCCTTTTGAGCAGGGAAGGAGCTGGGAGGGGGTTAGTGATGGAGCAGAAAATACAGCTGCTGAGCAGATGGAGTGAGGCAGAACACATTGTGTCCAGGCTGGGTGCTGTGGAGAACACAAAGACACGTTAGCGTGGACCTGTGGTTGCCTCTGTTCCATTGTCCTGCCCCATCTCTTCCGCTCTGTCCTGCTCCCAGTGCTGGAACAATGTTCCTGGAGGAGCAGTGAGTGGTCGGTAGGTAACTTGGTAGTGATGCTGTGCATTCTCTGTGATAAATGAGTTATGTGACTGTTAATGAAACACTGTTCCATATTAAGATAGCACAATGCTCCCGTCGCCTGGATCTCACTGCTGGGGAACACAGTGACCGGCCGGTCGCCCTGACATCCACACCAATCCAAGCTTCCTTCCTGCAGTGCCTCCAGCGCTTACTCATGCTGAAAACACATCCATTGCTGATTCTCTGCTTATTCACTCAGCCTTTCTCCAGCATTAACATCAGCCTCTAAGCTTCCTACACCAAACCAGCAGTGTCATTACATTCCTTTGAAACATCAAGCATCATCTGCCTGCATTTGGAAATGGAAATGTTTATTAAGAGGGACAACAAAAAACTCCAGCTGGCCTTTCCCAAGGTCAAGCTCTTTCCAGTCTTGCTTTTACTCTAGTGGAAAAGCTTTTAGATGGTTTTTGAAATTACTAAAGCAGGGAAATATTTCTACGCATGGGAAATATGCCAAGCAGCAAAGTGACAAGACAAACCAATGTGCTGGGTGTCTTCAAGATTACAAAGAGGGACACGTCCATGTTGTTGAAAAGAAGATTCTGTAATCTGTGCTCATGGAGTCAGAGGAACTAGTAAATGGAGATGTGGGGAAAGTCCATGCTACAGAAGCTGAAAGTTTTGGATCTGTTCGGTCAAGTGATGTTGGCTGCAGTGCATTTTAGCTGCCCATTTCCCAAAGCATATCATTATTTTCTACCTGAATGATTATGCAGCAAGATAACACCCAAGAGAATGACACTGGAGGGAGTTTAACATCATTTTCTTGCATTTAAAGTACCAAACAGAGGAAGTCACCTGCCAATCTGAAGCCCTGCGAGCTAGTGGTCATGTACAGGGTTGTGTGTGATGCCATCACTAACCCGCAGTGCAGCCAGAGCCTGGGGGTTGCTTGCTTGAGCCCATCCATCTGCGTGTCCAGCATTGCATGAACTCCATGAGCTTCTCAGCCCAAGGCTGCTCCCATTTCATTTAGGCAACAGAGCCATGTCCGCTGGTGAGCTGCAATCTTCTTGTTTTAGCAGTTTAAGTGTCCGGGCTTTAAATAATATTGTAATTGGGTTTTTTTCTGGTTAGCTCTGAGAAGCACCTTATGTTCTGCAGCTTTGTTTTATAGGAGCAGAGCAGGAGGGAAAGGGCTGGGTGGTTCCTGATGTATTTTAATGCAGTCAGGGATTGATAATGTCAGAATGGGAATATTGTTATTTATTCTTGAGGTGATGTCATTAAAGGGCTTTAATTCACGAGTAGCCTGTGCCCATTCATGGTCCTTAGATGTTCTGTGTCAGAAATAGCCCCGAGTTCCACAAAAACAAACACCAAGTTGTAAACATTTTTGAAGTGGAACTGATGTCCTCTTGGCCAGAAGAACAAAGCAGCAGAAGTTGTCTAGAAACGCTGCTGAGAATAACTCTTCAGACCTGTAAATGCCTGGGGGACTTGGGCTGTGTAAAGAAAGTGCCAGAGGCAGATTGCAGAGAGAGGGAATTGAGAAGAGGTGGGTTATGAGAAGGGATTAGAAAAGAGGTTTTTTAGCCCCAGCAACTGGGAAAGAGACTGGAGTCTGAAACAGGAGTTAAATGCACTGATTTGCTGGAAGAGCCAAAGGGGCAGGCGGGAGGTGAAGGTGTGGGTGCCCCATGGGCTGAGCGCTGCGACACGACGTCCTCCTGCACCCTTCCCGGGCAGTTCACAGAATGCTGCAGTCACACATGGACCCACAGGAAAGGCGAGAGCCTCGGGATGTGTTGGGCTGTGGACTCGTGGAGTTCCCTCTGCTGCTTCCGCTGGGAAGAAGGCCATACTCGCCCTGGAAGAGTCTAATTTTAGCCACTTCTCTGCTTCCTGCTGCGGGTATTTTTGGTTCTCAGCATTTTTTTCTCTGTTTTGTTTCCCACTGTGCACCCGACAGGAAGAGCCCCTCGCAAAGTCCTCACGAGTAAGAAGAAGGAAAAGAGGATGTTTGCTTCCTGCAGGCAGAGCTGAGAGCAGGCAGCAGCCAACACTTCCCCAAAGCCTGTCACCACCTCTGCTCTTTCCACGAGAAACAGAAAGGAAATCGGATCCTGCAAGAAAACCATTTTCCAAAATGCAGAGACCTCGGCATAGTCTGTTCACTCCATGCACTGACTTCTCCAGCCAGACAGGACTTGGGTCTTGCAGTCCATAAGCTCAGAAAGGTGATGCTCAGGCAGTATCTTGGGAATAAATACCTGTATTTCATGGCAGGAACACTGTGTGCATCATAGCCCATGGTCTGCAGGTGCTGTAAGGGCCACCAGGAACATCCATGTGCTCTTCTTTGAGGAAATCTGCTGGAAGGGCCTGCAGAGCAGGACCATGAGGCTGAACAGGGTCTTCTGTGAGCAGCCTGATTGAAACAGGATGGTTCTTACACCCCAAAATCCACATGCTGTCATTAGTATTTCTCTCAGTTGTTTTGGTGGGCACAGAGAGTGTTCTCTTTGCCACCAAGAAGCAAAAAAAAACAAAGCCTTGCTCCAAATTGAGTAGCTTCTTAGATAGAGGCTAGCTTGAGTGCTGGTTCTTGCTGTAAGGCTTTGCTACTGCATCCTTGCAGAAATAACCCTGTGGACGGCATTGGTGGCATCAGCACTGTAGTTGGTGCAGCAGGCTGCAGTTGGTGGGGCAATGATAGAGCCAACTTTAGGAGTGAGAGCTGCATTCTTTTAAGATGATTTAATCTCAAAAAGGGTGTTGGGGATTTCTGCTCCTGGAGCCCTGTGTGGTTGAATGTTCCTCCTGTTGGGCAGTGAGAGGGCTGGGATCAGTGGCAGTGCTTGGTGATGGCCATCCCGTGCTGCAGGCTCACCAGTGAGATGTCCCATAGGGGCAGTGGGAGCTGTGGCAGGGGGGCTGGTGGGTGTTGGTGGCTGCTCTCAAGGGGGCAACCCCAACCGTGTTTCAGCCACCAGTTCATGGCCCCCTCCAAGTCCCACCTTGGCCAAGCTCCTCTTTGAGAAGGGCATTTGGTTTGCTCTCTCCTGACCCAGTGTGGGGGTCTTGTGGTCCCTTGGAGAGTGCTGCCCACTGGGTTTGTAACCAGTGACAAGATGGGCTGATGGCAAGAGGTGTCTAAGCTGTCCTAGGGTCATCCTGCCCTGCAGATGGCTCAATGAACAGGAACCTTGCTGAAGCCAGGAACTGGAGGACCAAGGTTTACTTCCCAAGGTAACACTTCTTGCCTACAGAAAACCCATGTGTGGAGCAGGTAATGTGCATTTGATGAAGAGCTTTTTGAGATCACCAGAATGGAGGAGTCTACATGAACAGTGGAAGGCAATGGTAAGATGGAAGGCACTCCTAGCAGGTCCTCTGCCTTTCAAGTGGTAAACCCATGCATTCATATTCCATTTGCCATGTTGACATGTACCGTCTTGAAGGCTCTCTATAGTAGCTTAGCTGTCTAGAGCCAGAGAACATTGTGTACAGCTATTACAACCAACAGGCTTTGCCTTCCAAATTGCCAGCTCCTCTTGCAGTGCTAACAGTGAAGGAAATGTCCTAGTTCTTGCTACCCAGAGAGCACTCTCCATGTCTACACATGCATCTACCATGTGCTCTCCATTAGAGGGCAGAAGCATACTTACCCAGTGATAAAATAGTCCCAAATTACCGTCCCTGTGTGTTTCATAGCTCGGAGGAGGTGGGACATCACCACGAATGGCCAGAGAGCAACACCTGCTAGAAACAGAAAGAAGCAAGAACTGGTGCTTGAAGGGTTAATTTCTGTGGCTTGGGCTGATTTGGTGGCCTTTGTAGCACCTCCTTCTGTTTAAAGTTGGAAATAGATTTAATACATGGTAAGTACCAACATGTCACAGGTTTGTTAAGGACTAAGTAATATGGTAATTACTCGTTTTTTAAAGGACTGACAATTCTGATGATAGAAAAATGCCAAAAAGATTGTTTTTAAATAGTGACAATCATAAGGAGAGCATTTTGGGGATGTGAATAGTCTTCCTGTGAGCATTCCTGTTTGACAGCCCTCCTGTGCCAGCTGCGCTGCACTGCCGTATCTCATTTCTATATGCATGTAATCCTCTGTTGTAATAAAGGTATTGCCCGTAATTACAAGGGGAAAGCATTAGTTTCTGTTGGATGCAGTGGCCCAGCAGAAGCCGAGAGCTTGGCCTTAAGCAGATGCAGACCTCGGGGTGGTTCAGACCAACAATTTAACCTTCTTTGGTGTCCTCTGGGTGCCCTTGCTGTGGTGATATTTATGACATGGACACGTTCTCTGGGGAAGCTGGACCGCATCCACAGACCTGGCCTTTCAGGTCTGAGTTGTCACCAGCAGGGAATGCCAGGGATTGCTGCCTGCCAGGGCTATGAAGGACACACAGGAACTGCTTGGGAGGTGCTGCCTCTGGCAGAAGCCTGGATGCCCAGTGATGAGCCTGGTGCAGGCTGTTGTCAGGGCATTGGTGGCACAGATGCGTGAACTGGAGGGGAGCTGATGTGCCAAGGGTGACATTTTAGTTCTCAGGTGCTAAATTGTAAATCAGAGAATTGGGAGAAAACATAAAATTCCAGATTAAACATGAATATTTTCTGGAGACACTCTTGGGTGTTGGGGGAGGTTGGTGCTCTTCAATAACTGAGGGTTTACATCAGCTTGAAATGGAAGAAAAATGTTTGTTCTCTTCTCTTCTCTGTTAATATTTACAAGGGCCTGCAGGGCCAGGCCAAGGGGAACGGCTTTAACTGCCAGAGGGGAGACCGAGATGAGCTCTTGGGCAGAAGCTCTTCCCTGTGAGGGTGCTGAGGCGCTGGCACAGGGTGCCCAGAGAAGCTG
>JANRGW010035567.1:0-10258 GCA_024733675.1 Psilopsiagon aymara
TTGGACAGAGCCTTGGGTGGCATGGTTTAGTGTGAGGTGTCCCTGCCCATGGCGGGGGGTTGGAACTAGATGATCTTCAGGTCGTTTCCAACCCTAACTATTCTATGATTCTATGATGCTATGAAGTCTAACTCATTTCTCTTGTACAGTCCTTCTTTGAATCTAGACGTCCAGTAGGTGCCTTGCTCTTCCTGAGAATCAGACTCTAAACTGAGACTTGAAACCTGAGGACATGGCATAGTTTTGGAAGCAGAAAAGGCCTTTGATAACTTCTGTAAAATGGCTACCTTTCTCAATCACTCTCCAAACTTAGCAATTCTGTGCATGCTTATTTCACTGTGAGCCATGTTGTGGGAAGATCTAGATCACTCTTTTTGCATCAGTTCTGTCTTCAGCAGTAGTCATCTCACATTTCTCAGACAGAATAAAATAAGCTCTCTGGAGAAGCTAATTTCTCCTCATTGATTTTAAGGTAGCATACGAATGAGCAGCTTGATGAAGGTGTCCAAAAGCTTGCATATTATTGTTCAATAGCCTTACTCTTAAATAAAGCAAAACCTTTTAATGATTACAGTCTGTGTCATTGTAATATACTTTCTGCTATCATTTCCTCAACAGATACATGCATTTATCCCAAAGCTCGTGTATGGCTTTTGGAAGGAGTTAGTAACCAGCAATGTTTAAATTGTACCATGGATTCATAAGTTTATTGGTTTACATGCACTTTTTTTCTCTGCATTGTCAGTACCGATAGCCATAAACACAGTTTCCTCTCTCCTACTCCTAGATAACAGTTGTGTATGATCAGATTTGCTTTATTTTAAGCTTTCTCTTTATATGTGAAGTACCACGAATTTGCATCCAAGTCTTACAATTTATTATATGTTAAGCCTTCAGATTAGTTAGACAATATTATGTTGTTAACAATTTGCTGCTTCCCTATATCCACAAGAAGTTGCTGATGAGCCTTGATGATACTGTAAAAGTAGGAGAGAGAAAATATATCTGTAGCATTTAAAACTGAAAGGCCTTTGAGGAAACGAATCTCCAGCGTGATATACCAGGAATGATCTTGAGTGTCAGTTCTTCTGGAAAGCCAGAAGACTGATCTCCATATCAAAATCAGATAGAGACCTTTAACAGCAATGCAAGTCGAATTTTAAGATTCTTCAGGGAGTCTATTAGAGTTTTGGGGTTTTTCTCTCATTTTGTTTGTTTGTTTCATACCTACTTTGCAACAAACTTGCATTTCTTTTAGAAGACTTTTCTGTCCTGTGGTGGTTGAGACAGGTGGCCATGTCTTCTGGAGAGCAAGAATTCCTTTCAATGAATTATTTGTTCTTCTACTTAGGCCAATATTAATGGTGTCCACTGAGGGAACTGTGAAGGGTTAAGGCTTTAGCATTACCCTAGTTTGTTTGAACTCAAGCCTGTTGTATTGCCACAACACTGAAAAATTTCAAAACATCTGTTCAGTTCCTTCAGAGATTCATGACTCAAGAGGGTTCTTGAAAGGGAGTAAAGCTCACCCCAGCCTCATGCTTCTTTCAACATCGACAACACTGAAAGCAGTTTAATAATAAACATTGCCATCATCTTGTGATGGGTTTTCTTCTCCAAAAAAAAAGCCCTCAAATCAAGTTTTTTATTGTAAAGAACTGTTGCCTTCTCATGCTCTTTTTCGTTCTTGTGCTGTCTTCTTTTGTACGTATGTTCAGTTCTAGAAAGGTCTCAAAAGCAAGAATTCTAAAACAGAAGCATCTGCAAGAGTTGTCTTCAAGAATGAATTTTCTCTGCTGATTAAAGTAGTGGTTTCTCACGCAGTCTATTTTGAAAGTGATGTAAGTATGGCAAACCCAAATATGCACTAGTAAGATTATAATTATATGAAGCTCTTCATTTCTGCAAGGATCCACTGGATCAAGTAATTTTGCACCACTTCAGTGTTCATTTTGTAAGCATAAAGTCATTGTGAATCACTACTTTGAATCAAGTTAGATTAATTTCCATTCAGACTGAAGATGGGTAAATAGCCTCATGCAATTTTTAAATATGTTGTTTCTAGTGTAGCTAGCATACATTAGTTATGTCTAAGTATAATAAGGGGGCTAAAAGTAGCAAATAATCCAGTAATTCTTTGTTTAATTAACTAAATGCACATAGGCTAGTAATGGTTATACCATACTGAATTTGTCAGTACAGCCTTTGCATTAATTTCTCTTGCCTGACAGCAGCTTCATTCTCTTGTGTGAGCTTTGGCCAACTCAAATTAACTACTTACTCTGAAGCATGTATTGCAAATATTGTGCCAGATCTGCATAATATTGGCAAGTTTTTGGTGAAAGCCTTATGCCCCAGAGGTCTAAAATATCTAGCCAATTGGGAGTGACCCCATTTCTGTTCCCTACAACTGTTCATTCTGGCTATTGTTCAAAGAAAGCTCTTCCTTGGACAAAATCAAAGGAATTTTTTGTTGGAACAGTCTCATGTCTCTTCCTTTGAGTGTCAGTATATTACGAATAGATGTTTTGTAAGTACAAAATCTGTTAAAGTATTATGTCAAGCTCAATTTTGTATCCAGATGACTGACATACACTATATGTGTGAAACACCATTTCTGGCTTTTAAGTTCAAGTTATAGGTCACTTCCATTATCAAATTCAGAAGAAAAGTTTGACTGGAATTGGTTGTTTCACAGAAAACTTAAAATTATGACAGGCAGGCTGCTGTTCATCAGTTCTTTTGATTCTTTTCTGCTGAAGCCTTTGGTAACTGCTAATACAACAAAGGTTTAGCATTGTTTTCAAAGTCAGCTTCTTATTTTTTCAGAAATCACCAGATGCTGCTTTGATCCATTTTTGCACCTCTTGTCTATTAGTTTTATTTAAAATTACTGTGTCCATTTTAGAGTTTTTTAAACATGCTTGCATCTGCTCTTTTGTGGTTCATCAGAAAAATCTGTTCACAATTATATCTTCTTAAAAATGAATTCTGTGTCTCCTACCAGCATTTCTCTTTCTTGATGTGAGAAGCTAGTTAGTAATTACAGTCCTGAGGATCCTTTGTGTTAGAAGAGAAAATGACAGTGAGGTTGAATCCCTCTTTGTATTTTCTTTGTGAAATAAGTAGGGTTGTGTCAAAGTACTGTTCCTGAAGCATGTTGCGATAGCAGATGTGCTTTTATTTGCAGATTCAGTTCTTCTGCCTTCTTGCTTTGTTGCCTGCTGCCTCTGCTTCTCTCTGCATTTTTTTAATCACCCTGTCTCAGAGATAGGTAGGCCTTTGTGCAATCCAGTGGAGTTGTCTACACCCTGTGCTCATCTTTGCTAGGACCCTGCCTTTGGGTTGGGAAATGGGCTGGGTTTGTTCTGCCTGAAACTCAACCACAGTTCCTTCCCTGGAGCTGCTGTGGGGCTTGTCCCCACCATTTGTAAAACAGTATGTTGGCAACAGCCCCATTTCCAAGTCATTTAACCAAAACATAACCTATCTGAGAAACTTATGTATGACACATAGTTGGGGTTGGGCAAGATGACCTGCACAGGTCCCTTCCATCAACAACCAATCTGTGACTGATTCTGTGTGTGTGAACAAACTTTGTGCAGAAATTCCCAGATAGGAAACACTGTGTCCCTCAGCTGTCCATATAGAAAGTGGAACTAGATATACTACACATCTCCAGACAATGACTTACTGAAGATCTAATTGCTGTGTGCAAAACACTGCCTCCTCCTGGTTGACAGTAGTGGAAATGCCCTAACTACTTCTCTGTTAACACTTCACTTAGGTTGTATGACTCTCCCTTGACCTCCATCTAGATATTGGAGTGAATGGTTTGCATGAATTTAAAGGGACATCTGATTTCAAAAGACATGTGTTTGAAGAATTCTAATTATAAAACTCTGGAACAAAAGATGTAGAAGCTGTATTAATTCATCTTATTTGATTAGTCTGTATTAATTCATCTTATTTGATCTTATGACTAAATAAACATGCCTCCATCCCCTCCTTTGTAACTAAACTTTCATCGTTTTTGCTAGAGCACTTGTTTTCTTTTTTTGTTGTGGTATTCTACACATCTTCTGGCGATAAGAAATTGTCTTAATCAGTTTGACTGTTGGATCAAAAAAGCAATTAGCAACATCTAAACTGTTGAATGAAATATATGCTCTGCCTTTAATGGACATTTCGAGTATACATTTATATTCAGTTAGGATGAACCTTTGTAGAATGAATTTCTCTTATGCAATTCCCCTATCTGAATAATTTGGGAATAGAAGGCCTATTGTAAGTCATACAAATCTTTCTGCATTTGCAGGGAATATTTATGTCTTGAAAGCAAAACATGAAAGGAAATTATTTTTTCACTCATAAAACAATTCCGGTATTTCAAAGTTTCTCCTACTATTGTACTGGAGTAAACCCATTACCTTTTGGAATGAAAACAAGAGTATAAAGATGAAGTTATGCGTCTGAATTAGGGAGAACAGCATCGTCAACCTGGCTTTCAAGCATCACATAAAAGCTTTGGGATCACTCGGCTATTGGATGAATGTGTGCATGTGCTCCCTTTCACAGTTGTTTCCATCTTCGGTAAAAACGACACAATGTTACTCTGGAAAGCTTCAGTTCTGCAGCCAAATGAGCAGTGATTTTTGTCTGAAAATTCCAGCTGTCTTCATCTGCAGTATTTTCCTTTGAAATACCAGCCTAACTTACCATAGAAAAATGGAGATCCATACTTTCATCTTTTGCTGCTTTTAAGTACACTTTAAGTAAAAGTTTCGCATGTTATTACCTGAAGGAAGCACAAAACCAAAAGCTTCTTCTTAAAATTTCCTTCTGTAACTGCACCTCAGTCTTTCACTATATTTTTAGTCAGTTGTTCTGTTTCCATGGAGCTGTACAAATTAGTAGACATCTGGGTAGGGAAACAATAAAAAAAAGGCACAAAGCTTGGGTGTGTATCTGACATTTTCAGAAGGTTTCATTGCTGTTTTTTTCACTATCAGGAATGCAAAAATGGGCACATTTTGATTGTTTTGAAAGTTTCAGTTACTCTTCAGGCAGAAGTATCATTAATGGAGCACTTCAGCAGAACTCTTTTCTCCCCATTGAATTGTAAGCGTTCAGCATATTGTGGCAGCTGCAAGAGGGTTTAGATTTTATCCCTTCTTTTGTTGAGAGCAAAATGATTCTCTTTCAGTGAAAATAGCATCAACAATAACTTCTCTGTGTTTGTGGGACTTTTATGTTTTTGTGGTTGAGGACACTTTTTGTAACACAAGATTCTCCTTGCTGTTTAGGCACACTGTGACATGATCACAGTGAAAAAATTCATTAGTCAGTCCATCCATCAAAAAGTTAATCAATCTCTATGCCTTTACAGTGGCTCATCAGTTAATCACTGCTAATTTAATTGCTACTTGCCCCTTGCCAGGTTGGTAAAGATACCATTGTGGTCTCCATAAATTAAAAATAGTATTGTGCTAATGTAATAGCAGTTGTGATTAATTATTCATAAATTCTTATTTATGTGATTATTCTTTTGAGTGTGATGTAAATTGTATTTAAACCCTAGACTCTATTCTTGGAAACCTTAATGTCAGAGAAAGAACTGCTACTTAATCTGAGGTGAATTGAATCTCTAAAGAATAAAGGGAGAAAATAAAAGGAACTGTGATGTACATCCTATTTTTTTTCTTCAGGTCCATTGACCGTTGCATAGTGAAAGGTTAACTATTTTCCTCTATAATAACAAGCTTCAGATTGTTCTGCTTTAAAAATGTATCTGCTATCTTCTCAAGTGCTTGAAACTACCTAGGTGACTTTTATATTCATATAGCCTTCAAATAATATATACACAAAATGCAAAAAGGTGGAGTTGTACTGATTTAAAATAACTCAGAACAGAAATAGCTAGCTAGAGATAATAAGACAATCTGTCTGTTGGCTTCTGTGCTTTACAATGATCTTCTGCTGATTCTAGTAGCAGTACCTCTTGTAGCAAGGTCTCGTTGATATGCCTACACTTCCACCTCCAGAGGATGCAGAGACTTTGAGGTATTTCATTTCTCATATAAAGGAGGGACACACGATCTTTCTGTGTTTCTGTAATTTGGGAATTCTGTCACGCCAGAAGGCTCTAGAGTTAGTAAGGGTGAAAACTGGTCGGGATCCTTCATTAGTGTTAATCTTGAGCAGCACTGATATCCCTTTCAGGCCAGGGCAGGTCCCTTGTCCCTGAATCCCAAGCTGTAATATTGCTCTGACTTCCAGTTTTCTTCTGCTTTTTCATTGTATTCCTCAAGGAAAATGCTCAAATTTTTACCTAAAAAATGTTGTGTCTACTTCTGGAAATCATACACTGTACTTCTACTCTGTTCTCTGGTCTCTCTAGTTTCCGGAGAACTGTATAAGAAATCCAGTTTGGTGGATAGTACAAGGTGCTTCAGCAAAAGTGTTGACATGATTAAGTAATACAGAAAGATAGCCACTAGGTATGGTAGCTCTAAAGAAGATGAACAAAGGAAGATGGCAGATTTTTGTCTGCTACTGAAAATCAGTTCTGCCAGCTCTTTTAAGGTGACTACCCACAGCATTCTCACTACTTTAAGATCAGTGAAGACTGCATCGTTTGAACCCTAGAATATGCTTTTTTCCTAAGTGTTGGCAAATATTCTAACCAGTATAGTAGAATAGGATCTCTTCTGGGGGAATCATCAGACCTAGAACAGATAAATTATTTTTGTGAAGAATTTGCAAAACCCTATATAGATCTGCTGCTTTGGGTTGCTATGATAAATACATGATGATTTTGAGAGAAAATAAGTAATATAACTGTGTTATGGAAAAAAAAAACAAGGTTTTCTCTTTTTTATTAAAAACAATATCTCACATTTGTCCTTCATTGCCCCAAAGTGCAATTACAGACACTTTACACATTCTTTTTTGGATTAGAAACACTACATCTCTTCCCATCAGCAAGAGGAGAACAGTGGGCTTTATGTTTTTCTTCTTTGAACTGTTAAAAAGGAGATAAACTCTTTTCCCCAGCTTCAATTAAAGGGGGAAAAATGAAAGGTATATTGTAATTACCAGCACTGGAATCTTGCCAGGATTCTGGACCTGATTTCTCTGCATTCCTCAAAAAAAACATCATGGGACCCTCTAATTATAAGCAATTGGGACCACAATTCCATATTTGACATGAAAGACTCTGCCTCCAGCAACATAGGGCATGAGTCTGGACATTTGCTCTATACTGACTCAAAAATGCCATCTAATGACTCAGTAGTCCTATCTTCTGTTGATTTGGTTTGTGGTTTGTTTTTTGGTTTTTTTTTTTTTAGTTTTTAATTTTTATTTTGCCATGTAGAGCTTGTCACAGTATCTTAATAACCAACATATGTACATTTTACAGCACTGTTTTATACAGGCAGTAAACCAGTGCATATAATCCAGTCTATACTCCTTAACATTATTTTATAAGAGAAGTGTGTGAAAAATGTATGGCAATATGTTTACCTTTTTTCATGTGGTTTCATGTGCTAGAAAGTAGGATAGAAATGGTATTTTAATTGCAAGGAGTTTTTAAAGCATTCATTTATGATAGACAATTGAAAATTCAGCAGAAAAGAACAGTAAATTAGAAAGCTATATCCCATCATACTTTCATGGCTATAAAATGCGTCAGAGACTCTGTTTTATGACTTTCTAAGAAAAGATGCATTCACACTCCAGTTTCAAAGTTGATCAACATCTACAAATGAAAAACACTTGAATTTCCTCAGATTGTTGATAAAACAAGCCCTGTTACTCTTGTGTAAAAAGGAGTCCCTGGTGTTTTCAAAGAGGAGGATGCTAAACTCTAAAAAAGCAAATGTAAGTGCAAAAGGAAACTGAATGGGCTGTCTCTCATAAAATTATTTTTACAACATACATCAAATAGTCGATGAAGATACAATAAATGGATCATGTTTGATGTGTCAATTCAACTCAGTAACTTTGCAAATTCCTGGAGTTGAGGTGCCTAGCTGGAAGGAAGCGTGTATGTGTGAAAATCCTCCCATCCCATACCATGTACAGCCCTTTTTTTTACTGTAAGAAGAGAGAACTGATAATAGAGTATCAATTGTAGAAAACATATAAAGTATCTTTGTTAGCATGCTAAATAATTAAGAAAAACCCACCAAAGTTATTAGGTAGAACATATATTTACTCTTAAATTTACCTAATTCCCATTTATTTGCAGAGCATGTGGTAAAATCAATGATCTGTATGGGTAAATGAAATCAACATCAACATGTTGACTTCAACAACATGAAAACAAAATCAACATCAGCGCTGCTTAGTAAAATATTTTTGGAAATTACTGTGATGTCTCAGGTTGTTTTTCATTTTAGAAATCATGCTTAGTCTTTCCTAAATTTCCTGTCAAACTATTAACTGTATAAAATAGAAAAATCACAGCTGTAGATGCCTGGAGAGAAGGAGATGGGTATTTCCATTATTTTCATGTGTGAAGGAGGAATGTGCATAAGGAGGTTCCTTTCTTCATATGAGAAACCTGTAACAGTTTTGTCTCCAGTGACATTAGAAGCTGTGGGGTTGCCTTGAATAAATTCTGTGGCTTTGTCTGGTCCTGGGTGCAGTGAGAGCCTTTTTAAAGTGCTGTTAAGTGCAGTAGACATCAGTACTCTTAAAAACTGGTCACATAATGTTTGACTTCAGAATTTAGACAGATCAGGTCCTTAGTTTTGGTGCATACAAAGTCCTTTAAAGAAGCCTGTCTGTGTGAAAATAGGACAGAATAAGATAGGCTTTCATCCAAATTCAATAGTTATTTTTGGTGGAAATTAACTTGTAGCAATGTGATTATCAAGGCAAATTCTTGTCTGTTTGTATCAACTAAATTTAGATTACATTCCTCTTTGTGGGGATGTCAAGCTGAAATCAGGTCAGGGCAGATGTATTCACAGATGTAATTCTCAAATTTTCAGGGTATATGTAGGTGGCCTCCTATGAGGGAGACCCAAATTTAAAAATCTGATCACAGACAAATAGGAAAAGTGGCATTTGACAGAAATGCAATTATGTGCTGTGCAAAAACTTTAATAATCTGGAAAAAGAAACCTGGCAGCATACTATTACAGAGAGAAGAATACCAAGTGCCTTGTATGCTTACTTGAAGTGAGGGTTGTTGTTATTACTACATTGCTAACTTTAAAACAAACAAACTATAACCCAGCTCTGCAGTGATGATCCACAGAATGATTTAAGAAGAATAAAGATATATTAGTCTGTTAATTGGTAGCAATTTAGTTCTAGTTGTGAAATATTACTTCACTGGATGAGCAAGAGAAAAGGGCAAGTCATGAAAGGCATGCTTTTACTGGGAGGGCCCACCTCCTCATTTAGTCAGTCAAGGGTTGTTATTCCTCTATTACTCTATAATTTGAGGGCAAGTTCAGTGAACAATTGTAGGGACCATTACGAGCTGTCACTGAGAATTTATTTGCCTTTGAATGGGAGGTGGAAGCAGTACAGCAGGCGCTGTGTTGCTTCAAAGTGGATAATTCTCTTTTTGCAAGCTTTTTAATACTGTTTATTGTTTCCTAGTATGTCTCCCTAGACTGTTCTTTGTTGCCTTTGCTGCTCTTGTCAGGAATAAAATTTATCGAAGTGTGACCCAGGAGAACCAATCTTATTTTGCGTAGTGACTGTGCTACCAGCCCACAGTGTGTCTTACTGAAAACTTGCAGAAAACAGTAAAATTCACATCTCTGCAGAAGCTAAAGGTCTGGCCACATTTTCTTTCTTCACTGCTATAAAATACAAGTAGTTGTGGTAAAATTGACTCTTTATTTCAGTGCTTTAACTCTAGAGCAAATCTCATTAAAATTTGTAAAAACAAATTAATTCAGTTAAGTTGTTGAATCCTAGTTTAGCACTGTAATCATCAGAGTTGCTATGAAAACAGTTGTTCTTGTGTTTCTTGAAATGTAATATGTGTCATGAATGAAAAAGAAAAATCCAGTCTTTTCTTTAGGTAATACATGGAACTGCTGGGACAAGTCCAGAGGATGGCCACGAGGATGATCTGGGGGCTGGAGCACCTTCTGCATGAAGACAGGCTGAGAAAGTTGATGCTGTTCAGCCTGGAGAAGAGAAGGCTGCGTGGAGACCTTCCAGTATCTGAAGGGGGCCTATAGGGATGCTGGGGAGGGACTCTTCATTAGGGACTGTAGTGATAGGA
>JANRGW010035567.1:10358-31043 GCA_024733675.1 Psilopsiagon aymara
TAGGGATGCTGGGGAGGGACTCTTCATTAGGGACTGTAGTGATAGGACAAGGGGTAACAGGTTCAAACTTAAACAGGAGAAGTTTAGATTGGACATAAGGAAGAAATACTTTACTGTGAGGGTGGTGTGGCACTGCAATGGGTTGCCCAGGGAAGCTGTGAACACTCCATCGCTGGTGGTGTTCAAGGCCAGGTTGGACTTAGGTGATATGGTTTAGTGGGATGTGCCCCTGCCCGTGGCAGGGGGGCTGGAACTAGATGGTCCTTTCCAACCCTTAGGTCCTTTCCAACCCTAACTGTTCTATGATTCTATGTTTATATGAACTTAAAAGGCATAAGAAGATGTGTTAATTTAAAGAAGAGGCTGACAGCAGTAAGTTCATCCACTTGCAAGTGTAGGGGAAATTTTTAAGGCCCAGTGCTGCTCAAAAAATGGAGGCGATGATTTTGTTCTGACTTTGTTTTGAGGGTAGAGATGGGAGAGATGAAGTCCCTTTTCTAACAGACACTAAATATTATATGTGTAAGATACCTGTAAGTAAAGGTAAAATTTCCAAAGCTCATGTCATCAGTCTTTATGTAACTCACCGTGTGGATATGCAGCGTTACAGAAGTGTTGGAAGATTTTTTTTTTATTTATTGTAAGTGAAATCAACCCTTTGGGTTTTGACCCATTTTATAGGTATGAGATTTCCTTAACAGGTTCCTTCTGCCAGTGTCTCAGAGAAAGAAAATTAAAAAAACAGTGGGTTTGAAGGCCTTAAGTTCATGGCCCTCTAGGGCTAAATTTGAGTCCTATGTATTTCTCTTCCCAGTTAATGCTGCTTTGGCTACCACTCAGTATTCAAAATTTACAGGATCCTACTGTGACATTGAGACCATTTATTCAAGTAAATATAAATTGACAGTTGCAGTGCATCTGTGTGGATTTATACCTGCTAATTTACTCATTCTTCTTAATACTGAACCCAAATGGGGATTTTTAAGTGAATGTCTGTGCATTCACTATTAGGCTTACTCTCTGAATTTAAATGCTGTTTTGTTTCCTTAAAAGTGCAGTGCTGTTGAAATACTGCTGAATGAATCTAAATTCTGTAAAAACTATAGCTGAACTATGTCTGCACTGGCATTCATCTAAAAAAATGAAATCATGTTTGCAGATACACAAAACAATTCTTCTTCATAGATATATTTCCTGCCCAGCAGTGCTCTGTAATTATAGCATGAACTCTTAATAATATTGATATACCAAATCTTCTAGTCCAGACAGAAGAACACAATCCCAAGTACTTTATTAACTGATCAGCTGCATCCAATCAATTATGAAGATTCTAGCACTAATTGTTTTCTCCTCTTACTTGCCTTATTAAGAAGAATAAATTAATACAAACTTTTCAATCTGAAATTGCCACAAGGCATGGACTGTAGACGTTATTTAAAGCATTTCTCTCAACCGCTGGCATTAAAGGCTTTCTACTTTTCTTTCCTTCTTTTGTCTGCATGGTCTTAAACCATTTCTAGAGGCACTAGTAGAGTTTTTTTGTGGTGTTACTGATCTTTAACCTAAAGGGCAGTTTATGGAATAGCAATAGTTGGTACAGCCTAAGGTAGAAGAAAAGTTGGAGCAAAGTTGAAGATGATAAATATTTTTAAATTGAAATTATATGCACTTCCAAAGGAGAGCCACTAGTCATTTGCTATCCATCAGTTATTGGTGGAAAGTTTTTAATTTTTTTTAATTCTATCTCAATTTATGTAGCAAATAGCTGTGAAAACGTAGCTACATAGAGGCTACTCTCTGTGTTTAGTTCCGATGATGCAGTTCCTCAGTGAGCAATGTGCGCACCTAGTGGTAAATGATTAAATCATTAACTGGTGAAGAAAAGAGAAACACCTCTGCATATGAACAAGCATTATCTTACATTCACAAGTAATCATGAATCTGGGCTTCCCTTTTACAGCTCATTTATTCATCTGTTGTCATTTGTAGGCTGCATCTACAAGGCAAACCACATTGCCCATTTTGCAGGAGTTGGGAGTATGTTATATCCCTGTTAAGAGTCGCAGAGTTATCTTCTTGGTCTTTTATGTTTTTAGATAAACAGTACAAGACCTTCATTACTCATAAACATGCTCATAATTCCCTGTTAGACGACTACCTTGAGGGAAGAAGTACTTTGCATGCACTCACTCCCATCTTGCATGGTTAAGAGGAACAGGAGATGGCAGTTCCACTGTAACAGTGTGAGCATCGTTTGAGCTGCCAGGTGAAACTCATTTTCATTGTTACCAGTAATCACAGTCTTAACAGCCGTGGAACCATTCCCCTGGTGCTAGCCCTGTCCTTAGCTGTGAAACCCTCTACTCCTACCTTGGTGTATTACAGAGTGCTGGCACACAAGATGTGTACTACACAACTGGTTCCCGCAGCTTCTGTGAAAAGGGTGCTTTGAATGCACTGTCAATGTCAAATAAATCAGCTACTTCTATGTGAAGTAGTAGATACATCACTTAATTCCCAGGCTCTCCGGTGAAGCAAACCAAAGTGTTTCACCGCTCCAGGGTGAATGCAGCTGCAGTTCAGGAGATGCTTCATTCTGAGGACAAATCGTTCCTCAGCCAGGACCAAGCCAGGTTTGGTTTCTTCTGTCTTGCACAGTCCTCAGCGCCATTCCATGCTTTCAAACACGCCATATATTCTGGTGCCATAGCCTTCATTCTCTTAGCGGCATGCTGTGTGCACACCACTCTTCACTGACAGATTGTATGATAGCCTTCCTGTTATTTCTGGTATTTTGAACTGAAACTTTTAAAAAAATCAAACAATTACGTCTAATGGCCACACAGATACTGGATGAGGGAGTGGGACTGGACTGTAGGCTTCTGTACTGCCAGTCCAACCAAGAAGGAGGTTATTCACTAGATGGTCTGGGGCCCAGGGGAGGTTAGCAGTGTAGACATAATTTTGTCCTTACCTGGAAGTGCAATTAGTCTTTGTATTGCAGGATATTTACTTTCACAGTGTAGCTACATTAGCAGAATGATGTGAAAAAGTGTACCATGTATCAGAGGTGGAATAATAACCTTACAGTGTCTCATTTTTTTCACTGTCCACATTCCAGTGTAGGTGGCTAGTTACAGAAAGGTCTTCTTTGACCTCCTCACCTCCTTTATGTCAGTGTGAAAAAATAGAACTTGCAATGAAGACCTGAAAGGATATCTGCTTTGAAGGCATGCTCACATATTACGCCTTTTAATTGCCTGATTTTCACAGATTAAGTTGCTCTGGCATGTCTGCAGGGCATACCAGTGTCACTTTATAGTGCATCATAGCTTCATATTGAACTCAGAGGGAAAACCACTCATTAAAAAGATGAACGGTGCCTGATTTTCAAGGTCCATTACCATCAAGAGATGTCTGAAATATGCAATGCACATTCTTAGAGGGTACTGACAAAGTACTTTTAAGCACGTTGATGTTTTAAATGTATATTTAGACTAATGAACAAGATGTAGCTGAAGATTAACCTTCTGAGTCTATCATATCAGTGGGATAGCCTCCCCTGCTCTTGAATCCCACTGTTTTCTTTCTTAATGTTTTATCCACACAGTGATACATAAGGGAGATAGTGAGGATATAGCTCTCCTTGAAACATCCCAGATCACAGAGAGAAAAAGTGGCAATTCACCAGGATAAAAAAGAACCTACATAATAATGACATAAAGGACAGAGCACTATCAGGATTACTGAGAGTATGATGTTGACCTCCATATTTAATGTGTTTCAGATTTTTCAGCTAAAACTTGCTCAGCTGGAGAGTAAAGAAAGCAGTGTTGCTCATCCAGACCTGCCATCCCTACTGACATTGTCTTGGTTCTAGTGCCCAGCTGAGCTCTCTTCGGCAGCATGTTAGCAGTAAGGGTGCTTCCACTAATTGCCACCCACTCACATGTAACCTTCACCTAAGTGATGATTTTCTTCAGTTCCTGTGAAAGCCCATGAGAAGGGTATGACCTTATTCTTGATGGATGGGCATGGGAGGAACAGGTTTTAGTGACACTGTGAGTATTGCTAGCAGGCTTTGGGAATGTGTAGATTGAAGGGCAGGCAATACTGAGGGCAACTCATGATGTGAGCAATCTGTCTGGGATTGTTTTCTCTGTACAGGCTAGACTGAGGGCATGACTTGGTCTGTCGTGACATGTAACACATGCAGCCATTCAGTTAGGAAGGAAAACAGAGCTTTGATTACTTGTCAGTAAAAATAGGAAGAGATGGCTATATTCTGTTTTAATCTGAAATACTGGTTGCTGTAGCAGTCAGTGTAAGCCCTGGGTGTAATTTTACCTAAACCCTGGTTTGGGGGAAGGATATTTTAGCTCCCTAATTTATTTCCCCTGTTGTTGAATGCTCAATTGTTTCTGTTGGTTTCTAGATCCTGTTTTCTACTACAGTTTTCACTTTCCTATAGTGCTGTGTCTTTGCAAAACATGTCACAATGGATCTTCTGTGCAGCAGGTTCTAAGTCCTTGGATCATTTGTGAATGCAGGACCACCCACCATGGTAAAATGATGGGGGAGACTCCCTAGATCATAAGTGGTATTCCAGTTCAGTATACTTAAAGATAAGCCTTGAAAATATATGACTTGGTTTACTTATTTTTTTCCTTTAGTAGCAGTTTACTTTCCTTTCTCCTTAGTACCAATTTTCATCAAACCTAGCTTTAGGAATATTCCTGATGTTCCTGAGCTAGCAGGTTATTTGCCCTAGGCTTGCTTAGTAATAGCAGAGGGAGGAAGGTATTTCTAACAGACTGATCTTCATGCTTTAATGTAAACATTAAATCTTATACTTTCTTTATCACTGCAGAGAAAGAATGAAAGTGGTTTTAGAATAGGAATCTATTAAACCTTGTGTCCCAGAGACTCTAATGCTAAGATGGTGTTCAAGGCCGGGTTGAACAGAGCCTTGGGTGGTATGGTTTAGTGGGAGGTGTCCCTGCCCATGGCAAGGGGGTTGGAACTAGATGATCTCAAGGTCCTCTCCAACCATAACTATTCTATGATTCCATGATTCTATGACTTGCTGTGCTCTTTCATCTTTGTGCTTGCCTTATCAAAGACACAGAAATATGAGGGCTCTGATTTATCTAGAGCTCTCTGAATATTAGTAAAATATGTGAATAGCAGCTTTAGCAGTGTGGGTTTTTTACATTCATAGAGAACTATATGCATGATGCTCTCTTTTATTTTTTTTTTAAGTGTGCGAAGAGTAGGGGCTTCAGTAGCATTGTATACACTACCTGTTTGGAGCTTATATCTGCAGTATTGGTGTTAATTTCCAGAGTCACACATCTTTGATGAACAGTTTTCCTTTATGTTTAAGCATTTGTAAGCTTTTTAGATTTTAGCTGAATGTTTTGCATGTAGTAGCTTGATCTCCTCAGAAGTGGGCCGTTCAGCCCAGGTTATTTCTTCTACCTGAAACTAACTTTCCTTGTACTGACTTTCTACTAAGTTACTTGTTGCTTCTCCAGATACTTGTAGTTCCTCAAGAGCTTGGGATCCAGAAGACTAGAAGTAGTGGCAAAGATCTGCTTTTCGGTACGTGCAGAATTGATAGCTTCCTTATCATTAACGTGTCCTGGACATTTGATGTTTCAGCTTAACCCAGTAAGGATGTTAAATGGAACCTTCTTAACAAGACTTCAGGAAAAATGTGGTATTTCTAGTAAAATGCTGAAGATATAAAGGTTTGATTTGAGCCTCATTCACCTTATACACTGCTCAGTCAAATAAGACCCAAAACAAGCTACAGAGAAAATAGCCTCAGTGAGGTTGGAGATTTCATTGCATTAAAATCCTATTGCAAACAATGTTTTGTTAATTAGTTAAAAATTGGAAGGCAAATTGATATGAAATATGGATCTTTCAGATTATTCTCTATTTTCTTAAAAAAAAAAAAAAAGAAAAAGTTGATCTCTGAATTTCCACTAAAATTTTGTATAACAAATAATCATGTTATATACCAGTACTTAGTAATTCTACAAAATACCCTTTTAATTTAAGCTTACACATATTGTTTATTGATAAGCTTTTTGTAAAGTCTAGATAAATGTCCTATTTCAAAATAGAAGTCTTAGGCATTTTGTCCCTGGTGCAAACTATCATATACTTTACCAGAAATCGGTGTTTCTCATTCAATCGCCTAAATTGTGCAAATCTATGTGAAGTTATTTGCAATCTTTCATACTTCATTAACTGAAATGATCACCTGCAGGCTTCAATTATTTAGTCAACTTTCTCTTCCAGTGTACTAATGAATAGATTTACTTAGCATACTGATGTTAACTGTCTCTTTGAGAAAACCAGTCTTTTAGTATGTTAACATACTACAAGATTTTTATTTATTTACCTACCTACCTGCCCATTTCTCAATTTATTTATTTATTTGATAAGTGGCCTTCTCACAAGGTTGTGATTTTTAATATTCTTCTGCATGCTAGATCACATTTTGTTTGCATACTTTCATAAAAAGGAGCAGAAACTCTACTATTGACTGTGTATACTACAATACTCTGTATGCTAACTGCTATGAAAAAAGGATTTTTTTCCTGGAGATGAATATATAGACAAAAAAGATTTTCAATTGAATGGAGACATTAAAACATGTTGTTTGCACAAGTCAAGAAATGTGGTTTTGGCTTGGTTTGGGTTTTTTCTGCAATTGTAAATGCAAGGACTGCTTTAATCACTGGCTTAGTATCCTGTCTCGAGAACTATAGGCAATTGTCCTTTGCAGTGATGTTTCTGTTAGGTTCCTTCCTTGATTTGTGGCTTCATAGCATAACTTAATCGGTAGTGAATAACCTTTTTACAGAGCTGTCCAAGTATCTGATTTACAATCAGTGATTTGCTGCTCTTAGGATTCCCCCTAGAGATTTCAGTTTCTAAGGATCAGTTCCTGAAAAACTGAGCACGGCAACTCCTCTTTCCCTCTTTAAGACTGACAATAAAAAAGAAAATTAGCCACTGTGCTTCTTAACCATCATTTTTTGTTAGTATTTCTCCCTTTGAATTTCATTTACCTGATTTTCCTATGTGTATTTAAAAAAACTCACAATACTTATTTTGCCATTAACTTCATTATTTTTTGTTTGTCTTATGAAATACAGTGATGTGTGATGTCCATTTTCTGTTATCTCCATTGCTCCTGCTGAAGCTGTACATCCATACACTTTTGCTTTCTCCTCTCTACTCCAGGACTTATTAAGAATTTCAGTCTGTGCAGTAATTTTAACGTGAAGGAGATAGGAAGAGGGGCCAGCTGTGTTAGTGCTTAGCAGCAATCTCCTTATTAAGGCAAGAGCAGAGTAGAGCAAAAGCAAGTGTAGTAGTGCAAGTGTAGTAGTTGCTGCTGTTATACTTCAGTCTGGTTTTGAAGATATCAGTTTGGAAAATAATTTCCTCTCATTAGTACAGTACCTTCTCTTTACAATTGAAGAAACATTGAATTTGTATGTTTTTTATTATTATTAACTTCCTAGTGTTCACTTGAAACCAGGCATCATCAGAAATCTTTAGATGGAAATTACACATTTCACATTGCACGTATGTTACAAAACAAATTCACTTGTGCTTCGTTTTACTCACCACTCCATTTTTTAGTTTGCATTTTCTACTTAATGTGTCCTAGCTGGGATTGATGAAAGTGGGGAACTGTATGAAAAATCTTGATAATTTTCATGTCTTGAGCAGTTATTTCTTTCTCTGCCTCACTCCAGTACATTGATGATCTTATCTGAGACATGGCATTTGCATTTATGAAGTAAATGGAAATACTGTAGGTTACACTAATGGGTCTGAGGTTCTGAGGCCCACTGAGAGAGCAGTCTTAAAATCCTCCTGAGGTTGATCACACAGGGATCTCACTTGGGCATATAGGGAAGCGGCAGTAGGCTGAACCTTTCCTACCAACTCTGGCTCAGTCTCTTGGGGCTTGAACTAGTCAATAATGGGGCTTATGTGCTCTCTATCTCTCCCTATGAGAACTTTTGGCAGAGTTACTGCTGCCAAGGACCTTTGTTCTGCTGTCACAGAGATTGAAATCTGCCAATAAATGTGACAAATGTCTGCCAGACGTAATTCCCCTGGCTTCAATAGAGTAACACAAGGGATGATTTTGGATGTTCTCAGCAGTGCTTTGTGATTTTAGTATCTGTATGCATACAGTTTGGAGCACGTATTTAATCTGCATAAGCAATTTGATAGCTGTCCCAGAAAGATAAGTCACCTTTTGTCAGAATTATTGCTCTGTGTATTCCACAGTTCAGGGACTATTAAATCATTTACTCTAAAAGCTTAACATTCTCCAACTCTGAGACTTTAGTCAAGGAAATATAATGTCTAGTCCAGCATAATGTAAATTTTTTCCTGTTGCTTTTTAATAAATCTATGAAGAACTAAATAATTAATAATGCTGCGGTTGGTTTAGGACCTAAGGCAAAAACACTTTATTAGGACAAAGACCAGAAATGTGAAAGCTCCTCTTTTCCTCTTTTTCTCTTGGAGTCCTGCATTTCCAGGATATTTGTTAGACTGTGGCCTGGTATCTACCAGTCTTGTGACTAAAACCATTTTCTGTATCGAGTCCTTGGTACGTGACCAGAGCCAGGAATGAACTAACAATTAAGCAATTACATGGGTGATGAGAGATCTCATGCTAAAGCTTTCTCCTTGCCCTCTTTTAGTTTGTCATATGGATATACTCAATTATTCAATCACAGAAGCTTTTAAGCTGATTGTATCTGGATATGGTCTGCATTTTCAGGTCTGTGAGGCCAAATCTCAGGTTCAAAAATCCTTTTGGAGGCCCTTTCTGGCTATCATTGAGTAGCACTGCCTCAGCTCTGAAAAATAACGTCTGATGCTTTTTGGCACTTCTAGGAGCTGCAGACAGGTTTTTGGCAGTCTGGAAATCCAGTCTGATTCATCCATTTAAAGATGATAGGCCATAAAAGAGGGCTCATCAAAGGCTTATTCACGAGGACTTTGTCCTTAAAGCATTAGGCATTTCAAAATATCCCGTATCATGCTGTTGCTGGCCCTTCGCTGAGTGTGATATTTGGCATTTGAGCAGAGGTGACTCCTGCCAGCCCTTGTCCTTATAGATGCCTGTTGGACAGCCAGCAGGGTTTGACTTCCTTCAAGCAGAGGACTTTTACAGAAGATATCCTTATTTGTAACAAGAAGCTTTAAATTTGATGATGTTCTGAGCAGTCCTGTTCATAATCTTCACATTCGCCTGTTGCAGCCATCTATATAGCAGATGCTTTTGTGGTTGATTAGTTGGTTGGCTTTTTTCCCCCAGGAAGGCTTTAGTAGGGGCAAAAGTGTAGCTTTTAAGGTATTCCATAGCCTTTCCAGGAGCAGGCAATATGATTTCCAGGGTAGAGAAGGCACTTGAGCTGTTTTCTGGGTTATGCAATTCTGTAGAGCCACAGTGTCCCCAGATGTCTAAATGCAGACCCAGAAGATATAATGCATTTCAGAGGATCTCTTTTGTAACAGCTGTTTCTCTCCTTCTCTGTGTTACAGCCTCTAAAGCACTATGAGCTGGTTGAGAAGTAAATGCGCTTCATCTGGATATGGGTTTTTACAAGTTTTAAGAAATTAGTTTTTATTTTGCTTTTAGGGAATTTTTCTTTTCAAACTGCAGAGGAATGGTCCTGGAAAAATGAGAAAGCACTTAATGCACCAGATGCTTAAACAAAGGCAAAGATGCCTGAATAGAAGTAGAGGTTTCATTACCATTAGCAGCAGCAATGCTAGCTGCTCATTAGGATTCTCCAGCACATTGGTACAATGCATGAGAACAGTTTATTTTGTACTCTGGGTTAGACCTTAGACCTTTCAGTGAACAAAAACTTCCTGCCATTCTGACAGCTTATTTGATAGCAATGATTGTTAACCTTGAAGGTGCCTCAAATGACATTTGAATAGTGTTATGGATTTATACCACACATTGTGCTGTTCTGCTCACTCTTCATTAAATAGAACAAGACATCTCCAGAAGCTTGTATTGATTCTTGACCACAGATCCCGACTCTGCAGGATACTAGTCTATTCTTCAGAAAGGTCGTGCTCTCTCAGAAGTCTTTTTTGAAGAAAAAACACATTGCATTGCAGCCAAGAGCTGTGCAGATGACCACATAACGTAGTTTTAATGAAGGTTACTGTGCTGCTCCTACTACATCAATAGTGCAATAACTTTTGCAAAATGTGTGTGTACATGGTATTGCAAATTCAGCTTTATTAGTCTAACAAGAAACAGACGTATTAAGCCCATTGTTTTGTGGAGGCTTCAGTGAGTTCTACCTGAATTTTAGAGATAGAAACATCTCATTTGCTTCTAATTTTTTTCTTCTGTTGCCCTTTACCTCTACCAGGTAACATGTTCTATGTCTTTTCCTGTTTATATTCTATTTCTTTACTCCTGATACATCAGCACCGGGAGAAGCCACTACTCTGTACCCTTTTGACTCACCTTACAAAGGAGATAAGCCTAGCTGTAGCTTTATATCTTCTTTTGTACTTTGCAGAGGTTTTTCTGCTTTAACTGTGTCCTATAGACATTTGCATCTAGCTTTCTTTAGACTCTTCTTACAATTAGGGAGAAATCCATGTTCAAGTAAGTGCTTTGTGGAACAGTTTTACCATTCAACAACCCATAAAAGCAGTCAAGGCAAAAGAAAAGAGAATCAGCTACTAAGTAGCAGTGGGCTTCAGGCTGGTCTGTTACAATTTTCTGAAAATTATGGGGGGACTTTTGCTAAAGCAGTTTCTTGGAAAAGCTATTCTATGCATGATGGGACATGTTTAATGTGGCCTTTTAGAACCACTGAGGGCATACAGATTTGCAGCTCTCTTCTAGTAATCAGTAATGACCTCTGCAACTTTCTATTATGTTTATCAAGCTAAGTCTTGAAGTTTTGGTGTAAAGCAGCTATCAGAAGTGAAGACAGTGAGCAGAAGTATGTAGGTGTTGATGCACAGAAAAAAATCAAACCTTGTCTAGTAAGCAAAAACGAAACAGGAAAGCATCTTCTAGAACACGTCCAGCTTACTTTTCTTGTTTTGATGTTACAGTCAGCAGAAAAACTGAATACACAAGTTCATGAAGCTTGATGGAACACAAAGCAAGAAACTAGAAACCTTCTAAGGTTATTTCTTTAAAAAGACATTCCAAAGCAAATTACTTTTGGACTGCAGCCTTTATCTTTTGCATCTGCTAATGCATATTTAAATATGTGTTCATTTGCTTTGATGCTAATGACATCATTTCCCTGTTTGTAATCGCCACATGTGATAAGTCTAGCGAATCATGGGTTTTATTTCCCCAAGCCCTCTAGTCCTTTGTATGTAAGCTGAAGCAGTTGCAGATATAAACAAAATAATCAAAACTACTAATCTGAACATCAGGCCTGAATTAAAACCATTCAGTAAATCAATGACGTTAGAGAGCTGAACTATAATTTACTTGAAATGAAATGAAATTGAAAACATTAGCAATATTATACTGTGAGAAATTAAATACTTCTACCTTCTAGACATGCACAAATACTGGTGAACTTTCCTAATTACATTTTATTGTTATTGTTTTAGGAAAAATGCAGTGAAACATGTATGATTTTTTGGCTCAATGAGAATAAAGGCTTCAAAAAGCAGACATTAGAGGTACTTTCTGCCGATTAATAATGATATAAAAAGACATAAAAACTGGGGAAATTAATAGATTAAAAATAGTTTATCTAAAATATTCTTAGAGGGAAATGTAACTGTGTTCATTTTCTACTTAGTGCTGCTAATTACTGCCTAAAGTTATCCAGAGATCATTGGAAAATACAACTTTTTTTGAGTTTTTTGGGTTTTTTTGTAATTGAGTTTATTGGGAAATTTTGAAATTACCTATGGAAGAGAATTGGGAGGTGTAAAAAGTAAATTGGTCATTATGTTGTGTTTTGGTAAATTAAAATCTTGTCTTCCACTTTTAAAACATTTCTACTTTTAAAGTATGAAAATATGAAGTTCAATAATTATGAAATAAGAACATATACTAGCTTAGCAGGTATTTTTTAAAAAAAAATGAAGAATCACAAACAGTTTTCAAACATGTTTTTCAGAATTTTTAGGAAATTTTTTAAATTTTTCATATTTCTCAGATATTTATTGGGGGGTTATAATTGTGGTTAAATTTTTAATTTTAAATTTGTTAACTGACTATTTGGAAAAGAAAAATATTTCCACACAGAATTCAGAACCAGCTGGTTTACTACCAGTCCTTCCCAACTTCTCCCTAGTCATAGTGTCAAGGTAACCCACCTTTTTCCTCATCACTTCTGTGCTAAGAAGAAGCAGTCCAACCTCTGTGTCAAGAGGACTGATCCTTCTGCCTCAGAATTTGCTGCAGACAAACTGCTCAGGTGAGCTAGGGAAAAAAAGTCTGTGGAGATTTTGTTTAAACAAAGGGACTATGCAGCTGCTAGCACAGCCTGCTTTTCCTGCTGACACATTTATTTGTTTAAGGCATCCAGTGATTTATAAAATTCCTCTGGTTTCTCATTGACTCTTCACAGCTCTTTCCAAGTACACATGAAGACTCTTTTACATACTGAAGAGAAGTCTGAGGATTACAACACAGGATTCACCTCCAAAAATCCATATTCAAGGAACCCCCACCTCTGCTCATGGGGTCTGTGGTAGCGCATAGAAAAGAGCGCTTGCCCATTGCTTGGTTGAATGGCAAGTCTGACTGAAGACATGCACAGATTTTTTTCTTTTGTTGCTGTCTCTACTGCAGTTTACATAGTGATTCTTCTCCCAGTGTTAATATCATGGACTAACATCTCCGTATTAAAAGGTACAGGTAATATTTATCTGGAAGCACTGCATATGTATTATGAATGCTCTGGTTATATCCTGAGAGCAGATAAAGACAAATTTGCTAAGCTGAGACAGTAGTTCACTGTTAGTAAATGCTTTATTGAGTTGAATTAAGTAAGCATATTTGCTCCTTTGTGTGAGAAAGGCAATTATAATCAGTAAAGGAAGTATCAACTTGTGATATTGAAGCTACCATGCATTGGATGTAGCAAGTAATAGATACAAAAGTTAAAATAGTACACCTAAGGAACAAGGAGTAAAAAGAATGAAGAATAAAGAATGAGGAATGGAATAAGTGATTGCAATAAATAATAGAAGGATCCTCTTCTAATGTTTAAGGCATCCAAGTATTGTTAAGTGTTGTATATTATGTGTTTCTCAGAATAAACTGAATTTTTCTGGCTAACTAGAAATCAGTCTTCTGCTGGCAAAAAGCTATAACAAGCTGGTTGGCTCATCATGCGGGTTGTAGTGCTCTGTTCCCACACACGCTTTGCACACTGAGTGGTCCCAGCTCATCCTACTCAGAGGTGTTAGACTCCATAGGCAGCACTTCATAGTTGTGTAGCTATGACTTCGGCATTTAGGAAAGTCACTGGTGACACAGAATCATAGAATCATAGAGCATGTAGAAGATCTAGCTCTTCTGGGCTTAGCGTCAGGAGGCCATGAAGGGTTGGTTCTTTGGACATGTTGGATGGCACCAGATACATAAATGCACGCAAGTAAGTTGAACACTTGATTAATGTTGAGGAAAAGGAAAGACCCTTAAGGGCTGGGAGTGCTCACCACAAGGCTGACACTGTCTTGGGCAGGAGGTTGGACTGCAGACCACTGATGTTCCTTTGAAACTCAATTATTGTGGAATCCTGTGAAAATAAGTTGAATTTGGCTTTTGCACTGGTTTCTGACTGCAAAATATCAGCTGGGTGGAGATGCGTCTGGGATTTTTGTATTACTGTAGAGTTCAGGTTCCTAGAGGAGACTGTCCTTCAGCCTGACTGTCTTAATTTAGTACTCATGTTTCTGCATAAGTGAAATTAGTAACTCTGAGATTATGCATGGATTCTACATCACTCATATCGCTTCTGCTGGGAAACTGAAACAAAGGGTTTGTGCTTTTTCACTGAGGTCAGAATTATATGTTGCCATCTTTCCTGTCACTGTTGGAAAGTCTGCCCAGGCGCCATAAAGAAGCGACCTAGTCAGTCATAGTTTCTTCTCAGTGCTACAGAAAGTTACCTTAGATAAGCAGCTTGCTAAATCAATTTCTTTTAAACGTCTAGAGAAAGATTGTAGTCATACAGCTGAAAATCTACTTGGGACAAGCCCACAATAAACTGAACTGAACTTTGTTCTTATCATGACAAAACAGTGAATATGACCAGTCAAATGTACTTGGATAATTAATCATCGCTTGAGGAATGGCAGCCTTCCGTTCATTTCTATTTAGCTGAGCAAGAATATGCTCAATAGAAGATTGATGTTTTCAGAAGCACACACCTGAGTTATATAATGCTTGTGATTGACTTGTGGGTGGAGTGTAAACTTATTTCTGTGAAAAAAATTGTACCTCATATCACTATAAATAATTGAGCCAATGAAAGTAGCAAAAAATGCTGCAACTGTTAAAATTGTTACATGGAGTAATACATTGTTAAAGAAGGTAGCAAAATGTCAGGAAGCAAAGAGCCTACTGAGGTATTTACAGAGCGGAGATATTTCACTGCCCTGGTCATTTCCGATGTGAGTGATTCAACCAAGACGTGCATGGAAAGGCTGTGTAGGGATTGCCATGCAAAGACCTTGGGAGACAGAGAAGATGGGCTGAGGTCATTTTAATGCTGTGGCTACTGTCTTCAGGAATGCCTTCTCATGACTAGGGAAGGATAGGTTATGAAATAAATAATTACCATCACCATTAAAACCAAATTTTAAACCAGTGTGATGGAAATCTGTGATTAGATGTTGGCTATTTGCATAAGTGAATGTCAAGAGAAAAAGAAGCTTCAAGCCACTGCTTGTTACACTTGAAAATATATACCTTGATGAAGCATTCGCATAATTTGGGAGATAAATTTGAAATAGTTAATTAAATAGACTGTATATATTCTTAGCTTTCAAATAATTTAGATCAGAATATTCGTTTTTAATGACAATTTTTAAAGGAAATATCCAGTCATACAGTTTTACTGGTGTGTGGTAAGATAGGAGTGCAATATGATCCTTGTACAATTTTGTTTAATTAGGAAAATTAATGCAATGATGTTAAGACACGTACATTTACAGAAGACATTCCTGTTTGAACACTCTTAAAAAACTACAGAAAGTAGCATACCCATTCTAGCAAATGTTGAAAATTCTTGTTGATACTTTATTGTTTATCAGGTTCTTACTTTGAGGGGATTTTTTTATTCTAGCAAGTACTCTTTTCATTATATTAGTGATAAGGATATGTCCTTTTTAATTCAAAATGATTGTTAATATAAACCTGTTCTCATGTGCTTCTGGGTTTTGTTATACCATAAAAAAGTAGTGAAATAGAAAAGTTTTAGTTACAGTAAGTAGTTATAATATCTATAGCTAAGACACATTTCTTGGGACGGTTAAATAATGTTTTTGCAATATGCAATTTTAAGCTCAGTGAAAGAATTATTAAATTTGGAGCAGAACTAGTGAACATGTTTCCCTAAGACATAAATAAAATCATAAAATTAAAAAAAAAAAATCTCATTTTTCTAAAGACAGCTTGAATTTCCATATGAAAATATTTTGAGATACTAACTATATAGTTTATTTCATTAAAAAAATCTTTGCTCAAAGCTTTTTAGGGAAATCAATTAGAGCAGATGTTGCTTGAATATGCAGGAAAGAATTTTAGCTGTGAATGTGAAGAACATCTATCCCCATGCTGCAATGAAAATTAAACAATGCTTGTTTATTTTAACAAGTTTTAGCATCACAATACCTAATAACATGGAGCTTTTACCCAGAACGTTCAATTAGCAGATTTCAGAGAATCTGGAGAGGATTTAATTGCAATTATATTCTTTCCACCCCAGACCTTTGAAAATAATCAACTATTAATAATCTGAAAGCAGAAAAGAAACCAAGGAAATGTCTAGTGAGACATTAGGTCTACCTCCTGAGGGAAATTTCTGTCTGTGGCATATTCCATGCACATTTCTTTTTCCAGAACTCTTAAGAAGCAAATAAAAAAAAAAAGTATTTTGTCTTTTTAAAACCCATTTTATTGGTGTCTTTAGGCAAATGCGCATGCATCAGAAGATCTGTGATCATACCTGTCGTTTCTAAGGCATAGATAGTAAGTTATATACGTAAAGGTAACTGGCCACATTGCATTGATAAATGTTTTCAGTTCTTCTCTGCCTGAGATACTGTCCTGTTTATTTGCCATACTTATCATTCATCCTATTTGCCACTTCCACCTGATGCTTGTAAATAAGAACTGGTATTTAGTTTATTACTAGTGCAGACACTGCTTGACCATATGGTCTGTCAGGGCACTGTGTTGGCAAAAGCAAGAGACCAAGTTGACACCAAGAGCATAGCACATCCAAAATACTGTTGCAGGGTTAAAGAAACTTGTAAATTGTGTTCTACTGTGAGAGGAGTTTGGTAAAGGAAACCACATTTCTGCTTGTAAATGTTGTTTCTAGAGGTCTTTCACCTAGCTGTTATATAAGGGACAAAACAAGTCATCTCTGCAGTCATATTCTGGACTTTGGTAGTGTGTCAAGGCTAAGGCAAATAAAGGTAATATGAAACATTTGGTTTGTGACCAATATTTCTTTCTCTTTGAAGCCATTCAAAGGGTAACTTATATTTATTATTAAAATTTTGTCTGACCCGTGTTCTTTGAGTAATACCCACAGTGTACTGGTTAGCTGTTGAGGATAATTGTCTGATGTAGTTACACCTCAATTAGATAATTTGTTGCTTTATTTCACTACAGTTAACAATTGCAAATCAATGTCTTGGCAGCAGTCCTTTCACAATATTTTGGGGATCTTAGTACCAACAGTATTTTTTGGGTATGTTAGAAACCTCGGATCACCCCTTTCAGAAGACCTATCTTGGGAATGCATTTGTTGCTCCTGTGTAGTAAAATTAGGGTGATTTTGTTTTAAGATAACCTGATTTTTAAAGAACTCATGCAATCACATGCTCTTCGCAGTTGTGCCTGTTCAGAGCTCACTGGCTAGCTTCTACCCAAGCTTAAAGGACAGTAGAAATCTCACAGACAAATTCACAATCATGGAGCAAAATCAGTGGCAGAGAATAGAGAGAAACCAAAAAAATATTTTCTTGTTGAAATATTCAGGAGAATTCAGCTTGGCAGTGTGTGACTGTGTAATTCTGTGATCACCACAGCTCCGATCTTCCTTGCCAGTGGACATAGAGAAAGAGGTGAAGGTTACTGTGGTGGAAGAGAAAAGAAAAGGATAAATATTTTTTAGCTCCTAGTGCGTGTGAACAGCATGTTGCTCTTCTGCTGCTCTTTTACAGATGCATTACAGAGGTGCACCTTACACCTGGCTGTAATACTTGTATGGAGTGCATCCACTGGAGTGTTAACTATATGATGGGCATAGAGCAGTCCCATTGAAAAATACAGTTGGCTGAAGTTTATTAATTCAGGAGTGGGCAATTCAGGAAGATCAGTAGGTTCCTGACCATGCCATTGATTGTGGGAGTACCAAAACACGGCGCTCAAATACTACTTTTGTTATCATTTGCCAATTTTAGCAGCTTCTCTGGGCAGTTAACTGAAAGTCTCTTTAAAAATCATGTACAGGTTGCATTCTGCAGGTCTTCCACAGGTGAGCACCAGTTGAAATCAATAATAAGGGCAGAAATACATTTCCATCAAGGAAAAACGGCTAATGAAGAAATGAGCAAAAAAAATAAATGCATTTGTTTCACAATATTTTCTATACAGAAAAGCTGTGTCACAGCAGGGGAAGAAACAGCCTTCATACGCAAATATGCCGCAGTTGTTCTGGTAGCTAGTTCATAGAATCATAAAATCAGCTAGGTTGGGAAAGGCCTCTGAGATCAGCAAATACAACCATTACCCTGAGACTGCCAGAACCACCACTAAATCATTTCACAAAGGGCCTCATCTACATAGTTTTTTGAACACAATTTTGATGTTATTTAATGCACTGGAGAGGTAAATAAACAATGAAAAAGTGCCTGTACCTCTGTCGATTAGTGAAGATATACCTATTATGCATTCATAAGGCAAGCATTATTGGTGAGAACAGTAGTTATATATCAGGGAGCTCATAGCCTGAAGACCTGGTGTAGAACTGTCATTAAAGTGAATACTAAATGAAGTTCATTCAGCTTAGCTCGTACATGATGCTGATGATTGATTTTCATAGTCAGGCTAATAGAACAGTTTTAGTCAGTCCTGCAGTTACATTACAGGAGCATTCTTAGTTTTTTTTCTCTGGTATTGAGGTTTTAATAGAATTTCTGAGTCTTTTTCATTGCTTGTAAACTTAGATTTAATTGGATCTTGAAATCTCAATACTGGAAATTTCACCTTTTACTCTTTGGAAGAAGAACTGCTTTCTTGTATTCCCATCTCCTCAACTGACAGATCTCAAAAGGATAATCAATGCTTTCATGGTGAGAGATATTTCAAAAAACTATAATGCCTATTTGGCTTAAACTCAGCCATGTAATTTATCAATAAGAATGCTTTATGAAGAAAAAAATAGGATAATGTCTCTGTTATTTTATGTGGGTTTAGAAGTCTACAAGTTTAGATCACAGTTTATAATGAGGACATATTTTGTCATGTTATTGAAGTGAACCACAGACACTGAAAAATAGCAGGTTTTTTAAACATTTTTCCTGAAAAAAGCTTTTCTTTAAAAAAGCACAGATCAGACTGGTCCCTAGCAGAAAGATGCAAGAGTCCAAACAACATGAAATGATTTCAGACTGATTAGTAAGTTATCAGTGGTGCATGTGATGTTGTTAGCTCTGAAAAATAAGACATGTGAATGGGAAGAAGAGAGAGCAAGGCTGACTGGTCAGTTGTGCTGTATCATCAGGTGCATGCAGTTGGAGAAGGACTCGTGTATTTGTGTACTGAAAAAGTGGCAGAAAAATTATTTTGTTAAATTACTATTTCAGATCTTTTATTAAGAGTCAGTGCTGACATCTTTTAATACAGAGTATTAAAAGCAAGAGTTCTCAAAGTGATGCATAGTAGTTAATTCACTGAAATAACGCTGAAAAAGATTTTTTTTTTCTACTTCTACTTGAAGAATACTTCTAAATGAAGTTGGAGGTGTGTGGGTCAGTGCACAGTCATCGTGAAGCAAAGCTGGATCTAGAGGCACTGCCTGTAATGTCATCATGATCCAAAGCACAATTGGTACACCCTGCATTGTGGAACAACAGAGTGTTTCTTCTGGAGTCATTTCATCTCCATGGTTTATAATCTGTGGAAATGCTGAATGAGAGAAGCTGGGTGGGGGTATGCATTGATGATAAACTCTTCAAAGTGAATACAGATTGTGGACTCGTTAGTGCAAAAACTACAAATCATCACCAAAAAAAATACTTTTATGTGATAAAGCAGATCTTCTGTGCTTCGCACTATTGACCATGACACAAATAAGAAGGTAAAAACAAAACAAAAAAGAAAGTGGTTTACATGGTAATTTTCACAGTAGCTGGAAGTAGCTTCTATTTTCTCTTCAGGTGTTTGGACAGAAATGCATCCCAGGATGACTGTAAGAAGCAGCTATGTAAATACACTGGGGAATAGTTTGTATCCTATAAGTTATGTGCGTAATGCAAAAGACTAATAATCAGCAGTACATTTGCCAGAAGCAGCAGCATGACCTTTTCAAAAAGTATTTGGGCTTGCTCCCCATCTGCTAAGTCTTGCAAGATTGTCTTTATTTGTATTTACGCATTGTATTTCAAGGTGTTTAAAATTACGAGAAGGTCATTGGTTTGAATGAAGGGAATTTCAATTTTTTATGCAAAAAGTTGCCGTCTGCATTATGCGATTTCAGAAAGCTGATTGTGAATAAAAGTATCGAAAGTAAAAAAGTCAGTTTATTCGTTTAGTAATGTGTGTCAGTCAAACCTAGAAATTATTTGGGTTCCTTGTTGAAAAATATATGTGAAACACTGAGAGAGGGCACAGGGTTTCCGCATGATAGGTAAAAGGTAAAGGTCTTGTTAGCCTGTTGATATTATCTGTGAGTTCCCCTATAGCTACCTCTCCATTTCTGTAGGTGTCCGCCCCAGGAGAAGATCTTTGCTCTCTAGCCAAGGGATACAGAAAGACTTTGTAATTGCCCTGATGTGATCAGGAGGCATGTGTTACTGCTGCAGGAGCAGGACCTGTGTCCTTAGACATGAGGACTGTCACAAGTGTTTCTTAAAGTCCCTGAAATAAAGTGAGGGCCAAATTGCAGCTCAGCAAAGTGAAATTTTCTTAGGAGAATGGTTGGTATTGTCTTGCATACCTTGGGATGTGGCCTGAGAAGGGCAGTAGTTCAAGGTCTGATGGCATATTGAAATCACAGAATAGTTAGGGTTGGAAAGGACCTGAAGATCATCTAGTTCCAACCCCTCTGCCATGGGCAGGGATGCCTCACACTAATCAATATCACCCAAGGCTCTGTCCAACCTGGCCTTGAACACCGCCAGCGATGGAGCATTCACAACTTCCCTGGGCAACCC
>JANRGW010035568.1:0-19924 GCA_024733675.1 Psilopsiagon aymara
GGCCGGGACGCGCACGGAGCCCGCGGGAGCCGCGCTGCCCTCTGCCGCCCCCTGCCGGCCGCGCCGCCGCCGCGCAGCGGAGCACATTCCAGGGGGGAGGAATGGTTTGAGGAGGGGAAGGCACCAGGGCGGGGACGCGGAGCGCTACTGCGCCGGACACCCGCGGGTCCAGGCGGGGCCTCGGGGTGGAATCGTGCTCCTCCTGCCCTGGGTGCTCTTAACTGCCACCCTCATTAGCAGAACTGGGAATTAAAGTCTGGAAGGGGGTGGAGGTGTCCACCTACAGCACAGCACGCTGTGAGTGAAGGGAGGGCTGAAAACACCGCGGTGACAACGACAATATCCCACTGAATGACAGTAAAAAGCCCCAGGAATGGACATAAGGACATGTAAAGGGCTCACTGGGGAGATGCGGCTTTGAGCACAGTGAAGAAGCTCCATCAGCCACTTCCCGCTTTGGAAACCCGCCTTGCTCGTCGCTCAGTGAACAGCCAGCACAGGGCTCAAGAACACTGCCATGAGGCAGTACAAATCAGCATACTGGGGATGAGAATTCCATTCATTCAGGTCAAATCACACTTCCCGCAAGGCAGAGCAGCCCGAGAGCCAGAGCCTCGGAACCTGCCCATCCCTTGGGTACATCCATTCCAATTGTTAGTCCAGATGAGCCTCGATGGAGAGGGAAAGCAGTGCTGAGATTTACCCTCATGCTGCTTTATCCCAAGTTACCTGGCTCCCTCCAAGCAAACCACTGGAGGAGACCCAGCAGTCGATTCCAACGGATGGGAATTCCAGCCGAGCAGCAGAGGGAAGCAGTGTGAGAGTGAGGATGCTGGAAACAGAATATAAACCAGCATGTTCTGTTAGAGGGCAGCAGCACCACGCTCGCCTGTACACTGCAGCTTCTTCATGACATCCCTGGGTGTCACCGAGGCAAACCCCTCAACATGGGCTTGCTGGCATTAGTTGGGTTGTTTCACACGAAAAGTAGATCAAATCTGCTCTTGTGAGTCACACTTACTCCTCAAATCTATAAACTTCCAAGAAATACAGACTCAGTTATTGAGGATTCGAGTTCCCCCTTTTTCATTGAGGAGCAAAAGCCTCAGACAAACCCAGGCGGTTTTACTGGCTGAGAAATGCAAGCTGTGCTGTGGTGAAATCTGACATACATGCTGAGCAAACGTCTGTAAATACTCTCTGACACGCCGTGTTCTGGTAGCACAGATCACATCAGGTCTTCAGGCCACGGTTCTACTGTCCCATCGCCAGTGTGAGGACGGCTTTGCCCAAGCAGAGAGCTAACAAACCCCTTTGGTGCTTCCCCTCCCATCCAAAAACAAGAACAAAGAAACAGAGATTCGGCTTAATTGCATCAGGCAGGATTACTCTTAGCACATCTCATTCAGAGCATCCGTGTCTTAACAAGCCTGGGTGAAATCAGAAGCTGGTGAGTTCAGGTTTGCTGCTTGTGTCCCCCCAGTTCCCCTGCAGGGAAAGCACTGTACAGAAAATGGGTCCTGCAGAGAGGCAGCGCTGTAGGGAGGTCCCTGTGTTCCCAGATGTCACTCCTCTCTTCATATATGTATTGGAGCCAAAAGGGGCTACTGATGCCTCACAAAGGGAACGCTTCTCCGGCTTTGTCTTTTCCTCACTGACGCCAGTGCCTGCAGAAAGCACTCGCAGCGTTTCTGGGCTCTTGCTCGTTACAGCAAGGATTAAAAAGAGACAAAACCCCCAACCCCAAACTGTCAGACACAAGAAGTATCTGCCTTGGCCCAGGTTCAGCGCCTGGCAGGAGAGGATGCGATTAATGGCTGCTGGCAGGCGGCACAGCTCAGCGGAGGCAAGAGCCCTGGGAAGACAGAGAGCTCCAGCAGGCTCAGAGACATAACTCACACCAGATGCCTTTGCTCTGGGTTCTCTTCTCCTCCCCTGGTGTGATAATGATCCTGATTTATGAGTGGAGATGCAGCAGCACCCTCTTCCCAAGCGCTGCGCTGTCTTCACAGCCTGCCTGCCTCCTTATTAACACTCTTTATCCCTCCCTTTTGGTAGGAGGTGAAGGAGAAGCAGTTGCCTAGAGATCAGACTGTGACGCCAATCCTCTGGCCATACTGTTTGCCAAGCATTAGTAACCAAACCTGTGTGACTTCTGCACGGGTTTTTTGCTTCGTAACAGGTTGATAGGGCAGTGGCAGTATTCAAACAGGCAGGAAGGACACGGGGTGTTGGTTTTCCTTCACACACAGTTCAGGTTTGCAATCTCCATGCTTTAAGGTGTGGCTATTTTCAAGTCCCTGAGCTCATCATAAAGGTGGGAAATGCTTTCCAGAATCAGATTTGGATTTTAAATAGCACTATTGTCTGTCTTCTTCCATGAACCACATCCAGCCATGGTCTGCTGCCCGGAACTGGAGTGTCAAACCCTGCTCCTCGCTCAGCCTGTGCCCCAACAGCACCCGGCTTCTAAACCGCGCTATTTGCATCCATCACTTCACACATACAGGATGAGCCTGTGACATAAACAACACCTCCCCATCTCCCACTCCTTTATGTAATCTCTGCCTCCACACAAACACATGGTTCACGAGGCTCCAAAGCAAAGCCCCAGTCGCTCAGGACTTGTGTCTTTGCTCTCTGGCCCATCAGCTGAACCAAACCCCGAGGCACAGAACACTTGTCAGGTCGTGCAGACCGGATCCCTCTTCTCTGGTGCAAAGCTCGTCCTGTTAATATGCTGGGCAGGCTCCCTGGGACCCCTCTGGTCTATCACTGATCATCAGGCCCAGGCCAGGCTTTCAGCATCATGAAGTTATGAGAAAGCTGGAGAGGGCCTTACCGAGCCACGTGTCACCATGAGAAACCACCACACGACTGCTCTGAGCCCCGCGTTCACTGCCAGAGGCTCCAGGTGGGACTCAAGATGTTTGGTTTCCATCCATCAAGCAGCGAGTTCTTCAGCAGCAGCAGGTGCCCTTTCCCTGTGCCAGCATCCTGCAGCTGAGACCACAGAGAGGAGTGAGTCTGGGATATTGTTCATGTGAGGAGGAGTGAACTGATAGCACAGAATTCCCTGTGGAGCTGCCACAGCCCTCAGATTCTTAGCTAAGTTGGAAGAAGCCAAAAGTTAATAGTCTCTCCATGTGCTGAAATAGGCATCAGTATATCAGCAGTTGTAGGGAAGTGTGGTTTAAGGGAAACCAAAAAGGATTTGAACACCAACAGCTCTGTGGTGTATTTGAATGTATGGCACAGGCCTCCCACCACATCCATAACTGACACCGCACCCGTTAAATCACAGCTACATGCGCATTGTTAAAGTCGGGCCAGGACTCTACCTCTGAGTCGTACATTGTCTCACATCCAGACTGCTCAGGGTATAAACATGGTCTAGAGCATTCCCAGCCTCATGATTCCCAGCGCTGAACAGACCCTGTGGTGGCTGACACATTGGGAATGTGCCTGGATGCAGCGTGAGCAGGTACATCATGATGCTCCAAATGTCTGTTTAAAGGCTCCACCCTCCTGTCCCTGTTCTAGAGCTTCTTGGCTGTTTTGTGCTTCCTCTTCCACCCGTCTTTCCCTGTATAAACATCCCCCATCTCTGAAGGCAAGACATTTCCTCTGCTGGCAAGCTCCCTTTTATCCTGTGCTAAACCTTCATTATCCCATTATTCTCTGCCAGTGCCCTTGTCTCCAGACCCACACTGGTCCCACTGGCTGTTGGGCTCTGGGCACCCATCACAAGCAGCTTGGTGTCATGGGGCCAGGGGCTCCCACAGGCCCCCGAGCAGGCTGAGGTCTACCTGTGCAATGTCTCAGCCCCAGGCCAGGAGTGAGGTGTTTCTGCTGCAGGGCTGCTGCAGGTATCCGTGTGGTCTCAGAGGATGGGAAACGTTGGGAAGCTCTGAAGCACCCCCAGGTCTGGCATCTCTCCCAGTGTCACTGTCCCAGCTGGCAGGAGGGGAAGAAGGAGGCACCTATGGATTTGGAGGGATGGAAGGGAGGGAAGAACAGGGCAGTGAGACAGCAGGAACTGAGCCCAGTGAAAGGCAGAAGCTTCCCCATTCTCTCATTCTCAGCTATGAAAACAGAAGTGGGAGTCACTACATTACCCACTGCCCAAACTGCTCCTCAAGCAGCAAGACACCTTCTTCAGGGGGTCACCACCCTGGGACTGGCCCAGTAACACGACTGATATCTACAGTAGCTGTGGTCAAAAGCGTATTTGTAACCAAATTGCAGGAAACTGCTCTTAATTCACAGTTCGATTCTGTCGGCATTAACAGGCAGGAGACAGCAACAGGTCATCTGGCTGAGAGAGGCCAAGCTGGTAACTGTGCCCTTCAAACCAATGACCCATCTCCTCGGCAAGGCTGGCAGCTCGGCAGTGTTCAGTGTCCTGTCTGCCCATGCTTGGCTTGCTATTTAATTCCAACAGAGATAGGGATGATGATCTCTAATGTGAATATGGGCTTCCAACAGCACATCCCACATATGGCCCAGGAGATAGTGAGCTAAGAAAGAGTCTCCAGGATGGAAAAAGACAGCTACTCCCATGTATTAATGGTTTGTCAAACAAGGGCCATCTTGGAACCTGTTGAAGAGAGGCCCAGCAGAGAGATCCATAACTTGGAGGTCTCAGGGAGTTCAACAGGGTTGTGTGGAGGAGAGAGGAAGACACGGTGTCTCCTCACTAACCTGTCACTGACAAAGGTGCCTCTCTCCACTCTCATCATCCACTGATGCCTCAAACCCAGTAAAACCTTAAACAAAATATTCAGCTAAAATAACATCCTGTTGTTAATGAAATGGGGGCAGCCACAGACACTGCCCCGCCAGTGGTACAGCACCAATCCCGCATCTCCTTCATCCTCCTTTCTACATTCAGAGCATAGTGTTAGGAGCGCAGGAACAGTGACAGCCCGCAGGGAGCCTTCTGCACAGCCCAACCCAATGCAGAACACCAGTCCATGCCACGGCAGCAGTGTCAGCCTCCCCACCTCAGAGCAGAGAGCAGGATGCAGAAGGTCTCCTGCCTCCCAGTCCTCAGATGGGCACTGCTCATCCCTCCTGCCCTGTCCTTGTTGCCCCATTCCCCAGTTTGAGCTCTGGTTTCTTCCATGATTGCCTCCAGGTTAATTCAGGGGATGGAGCTACTTTACCAAGTGCTGGTGCTGCTGAGAGCCGAGGAGTACGAACATGATCTGTGCACTCCAGGGCTGAGGTGAAATGAACACAGCTAAGGCTGAGGATGCTGCAAATTATGTATAGAAATAAGAAATAAAAGCAAAGCCTTTCCTGTCAGCTTCAGGAGAACCAGCATTTCCTTGGGCAGTAGGAAATGAGCAGGTGTTCCTTACAGCAGTACTCACATGTCAGCATGAGACAGCCTGTAACCAGCTCCTGGTAACAAGCTCCTGGCTTTATCTTGCAGGATGTCAAGGACTGAGGGGGTTGAGCAGCTTAAAAGTCACTTCCTGGTTCTTTTGCATCATCAGATTTCTCTTCACCTCAGGGCTGAAGAAGACACTAAGAAGAGATCACAGAAAAACATTTGATTCCCTGAAGCTATAGGTGAACCTGATTAAAGGAGCTGCAATATCCCAAACTGCAGAGCTGGGACAGCTTCCCAGGGTTGAATTGCCCCTTTCCTTTAAACACAAGGGAAAAACTGAGCTGAACACTAATCCAGCACCATTTCAAGCTCGTCCATCCCACACTGACAATCCTCTCAGCAGCTACTGTCACCCCAGGAACAGGATTTGACACATTCTATACAGGCAATGTCTTTTCATGGCCAGGTAATGAGCTGATGGTTGTTTATCCCCTTGAAGAGCCAGGCAACACTTGTGGCTCTGAGAAACCTGCTGCTGGATTCCAGGCACAGGCTGCCAGACTGGAGGAGCCTCAGACACAATGGAAACACTATTGTCATCCGCAGTGAAACACGTTCTCAGCTTCGGATGGAGCTGGAAAGGATCTGGGTCAGGTTCAGCTGGGGGTATGAGGAAGGAGCTGCGCTGGGCCGGCAGCTGCACATGGGTATGGGGAGGGAGGGATGGAACCAAATTATCTTTCCAAGAAATCAGCTCAACATCTTCTTCGCAAACCTGGATTTAGACCTTTGGGCTGGGAAGGGGTCACATTGGTACATTTAGTGTGGAGCTGGAGACAGAGAACTGGGTTTCAAGGAAGTGTGTGTTGCAAAAGGAGTTCTGCTATTCCAAGGTTGTACTGGGAGCATTTCCAATGACCCCCAGCCTTTCCTGAACAATGGATTTACATCTGCTTCCAGCATTACATTCTGATCCTGGTCTCCTGTTTGGGAGACGAAATCAAAACTAGAATCAGTAGCAAAACTTTTGCTGATCCAGTTTGCTGTTACAGCCTCACCACTGGAGCCAGAGGAGCCTCAGTGCTCTGTGTAAAACACTTTCCACAGCAGAATAAAAGTGAGTTAGGGGGAGGCCGTTTCCAGCTAAGCTGAGGAGAGAGAATGACCAAAATGCCTGTTCCTAGTGCAGAAAAGCTGCAATTACATTAATGCAATTATTTAAGCAGCGTATTTCTGATGCTTCCTCTTCCTGGATTCATTCAGGCTCCTGGAAATCTCTCTGAAAGGATCCTCAAAACCTCAGCACCTCTGAGCCGTTTGGAATATTTTATTCTACGTTCCTCAGAATGGATTTCAGTGAACTACATTAGAACCCCTGCACTTTAATGACTGTAAAAGCTGCAGGGGAAGAAGTAAAACCCTTTGCCAGGAGTTTACCAACATCATCCATAATGGTTAAAACCCAACCTCACAAACACTTGTTTTTAAGAACAATTTGCATCTTTTAGCATCTTTTGTTTTCTGAGGGTACAGAGGTGTAATTAGCCAAAGCACCACAGTAACAACACTATTTTCTGTGCCCTTTATGAGCTAATGGCTCCAGGCTCTCAAACAACTTTCATGTCAGGCTAAGAGGGAGCCTGGCTTCCAGCAAATGAAAGCACAATGTCTTTGAGCAGATTATGCAGCTTGTACCTGCTGGTGATATATTGAACTCCTTATTTATTGCCCTCCCGGGAACTTTGTTTCATTGTATTTCAGTTAGTACTCTTGTGGCCAGTGAAATCTGCTATGCTTAACTCTCCTGCTACGTTCTTTCTTCCCTCCATTATCCTGCCAAGCAATTTAGTTCTTTCTTAGTCATTAAATTGCTACAGAATCAAGTTAATATGGTTGTAGGAATTAGTCATGGAGTACAGGCAATAGTATATGGAGCCCTGTTAAAATATTCCCCTGAACAGAGGACAACAGTTATATTCAACTACATAAAAGTGATAGATTGGTTCTTTTCAGTCTCTTTGGGCCAAATTCCATTATCTGAGCATAAAACTAGAATGGGCCTGCTGATGATGCTGAGATCTCTCTGTTTTACTCTAATGAAGCAGAGAGCAGAATCTGGCTGATAGCCTCCAGCAAAGGATTCTCATTTACATGACTCTGCTGTTGTCAATTCTGAGAGCCAGTGGGACCTGTCCAACCCTTGCAGCTGGCTTTCAAACATCCCAGGAACATAAAAGAAGACACTGACCACATCATAGAATCATAGAATCCCAGACGGGTTTGGGTTGAAGGGACCTTAAACCTCATCCAGTTCCAACCCATGCCACGGGTAGGGGCTCCACGTTCCAACCTAAAGCAGGTTGCTCCAAGCCCCATCCCACTTTGCTACCATTTCTATGCAATAACCCAATGTCATTTCTAGAGGCTGCAACCCTTTTTCTTCTTCACCAGCAGAACAGCCCTGACCCAATGACTGGTGCTTCAGAGCTTTACCTTTAACAGCCCTGAGCCTGAAAGCTGGCTAACACTGACTGAAGGTGTGTTATTAAACAAACAGCAGATGAGCACATCTGTCTCCTCTGAGATCCTCACTGGAAGATGCTGGGTGTGAAATAAAGGCAGTGGGAGAGGAAAGGGGCACGAGAAGCAGTCCCTCTGTTCACCCTCTGTAGTGCAGCCGAGCTGCTGCTCCTCCTGGCAGGCACAGAGGCATTTAACTTGTGCTGTAACATGAAGGTCTCTCCTGTTCCCTAACACTGAACCCAAATGGATTCACCACTCTTCTGCATTCTTCTAGAACTCTTTTATCACCAGGGGTGAACTCTGAAGGTTTGCAATTACCAGAGGGGCTTGAAGGCCCGGCCAAGAGGAACTGCTCCAATCTTGCTGTTTCCATAGCACTGTAACAAGGGGAACATAGAGTTAAGATCTAACCGGGTGAGAACAGACCTCTCATATCTCAGCGCTTCACTCACCTCACAGTCACCACGCTGTAACTTGCCCCCATGGCCACCTCGCACCAGGATCTCAAATCCAGCAGCTCCTGAAATGGAGATTCACTTCTTTAACACATATAAATCATGATAAACCTATGCAAGTGTGTTCACTTCGTTCACCAGGAAAGCAAAACCTCAAATTGCTTCAAAGGGCTATGAGAATCATTACTGAATGAGACACAAACAAGGAACTGAGGAACATACTATAACTGCAAATGTAATTCTCCAGGGAACTGCTTGAAGGGTAGTGGGAAGTGGGTTCCCAGGTAAGCAAGAGGGAAGAAAGAAACAGGATTCTGTGATGTATTCCCCCATTTCTCCTATGAGGGGATGGATGTGTGTGCTCTCAACCCTTGCAAGTACCCCTAAAACACATCTAGGCAGGAGCAAGTTTAAAGAAGGCTACAAACAGCTTCACTTTCAAACATGTGAAATGATAAAATGGATAGAACAATGATTTGCCTACAGATAGTTAAGAAATGAAACCTTCTGTCAGGAAAAAAAAAAAAAAGCAGATGAACAGGATGTAGGAAAAAATGAGAGGGTTCCAGTACAGTAATACAGTATTCTGTCTGTTCCCTCTTAATATGGGGACAAAGACTCCTTGAGAGACATCAGCCCTTTATCCAAATTAAGACCAAGTTGCTACTTTCTATAATGTAGCCAGTAAATGAATAACTCTGCAGAGCACCTAAGCACACGCTGGGATTGGACTTGCTGACTGTGTTCCAGTGGGAAGTAAAGCCGAGTTAGATGTTCAATGGATGTGCACGATCAACAAAGAGCCTGGTGACAAACTCTGCTGTGCTTCTTCCTGCTTGTGCTGCTCAGCATGCAAGGGCTCATCAAGGGCTCCAAAGGAAGAGCCTTTGGGGAACCTTGACAAGGAAAGATCACTGTGTGTCACTGATGGTTTTAATAGTGGTACATACCTAGAATGTGCTGAGGAGTGTTCCTGCTTCTTCACTGCCTTGCTGTTCAACTGTAAACCGTGAGCTCATATCTAATTAAGATGACCACCATAAAACTTGAGGAGGGGGGAAATAAATCAGGAGCCTGATTCTTCCGCCTATAACTAGGTGGTTAATCTGCCTTTTCAAGTCATTTATCACCTTCTAGTATAGGCAGACAGCTGAAAACGGACACATTACTGCCAACTGCCACCTGCCTCTAACTTGTGTAATGAAGTGCCTGTCCACTCTTATCCCACTGCATGTGTGCAATGGATGTGATGGAATTTTGCTTCCATCCAACATGTTCCATGGCCATGTAATGACAAAAACCCCAGTGCTAATCCAGGCAACATTTGCTGCAGTGGCAGAAATGTCCCACCCTATCAAAAGGGTGATAGATAGGTAATAGATAGGAAAGATTTTCACCGCAACAACAATACAGAGTAGTTCGCTCTCTAAAACACCAATGTTCTCTCAGATATGCTAAATGTGTTCTAAATAACACTGGTGTGTTTGTAAATCATCCTTAATTGCTCCCAATTTTGATTCCCTTAAGAAATGGCACTTAATCCCTCTGCCACATGTTCCCATTTGTGGTGCTGACTTTCAGAGCTGCTGAACTGTACTGATGCTTAGCTTACTGTTTTGCTGCTTTAGCTTCAGGTCATCACTCTCTGTCCTATCACCATATGAAATGGATTATACTATCCCACAGGAAAGGAATTAACGAAGTAAGGGATATATACTGGGTTACCTTGAAGACAGTTAGAGCCTCTGGCTATGTCTCCTCAGAGAAATCTTCCTAAATTATATAAATGCAGTTGTCTCTGTCTTTCTGTTGCCAAAGCCTTTATTCCAGTGCCCTCAGAGACAGAATCTGTCCAACAAGTCGCAGGGTTTGTTATTGATCACCAGTGATTAAGTTACTCTGAATAGCACAAAAAAGTGCTAATTTTCTCTCCAGAGGTTCACATCCTCTAACTGAAACCGTCACATCTTTGGCTTCAAAAGAAAGTTTGGGCTGTTTATACTGTTCAAGAGTATATTCTCATAAGGACTGAAGCTAAGACTCCCATAGCCACCTCCGTGAACACCACCGTGTAGGCAGCACACTCAGAGCAGCAGGAAAGAGAAGGGGATGTCTTTCACAAGACGGATGATCCAATCAGGAGAAGCTAATCTGGGCCTGATGCTGCAAGTCCTTGTAGAAAGGACAGGGAGCAACTAATCTGAGCAGGGAGGCTGCAAAGAAGCCAGCTGATTTATTTGTCTCCGAGCTCACAGTGTGGAGATACGAACTTCAGAGCTGTAACTTCCAGAGAAGAATGAAAGACTGAGCTCATCAAATTGGCAGTGAGAGCAAATGCAGAGTAAACAATCTCACAGAATATATGAAGCCTCTGAGAAGAGCCACAGATTAAGTGGCCTCGTTGTTCTCCATCAAACCAACTGGGTTTAGTGGAGAGATGGCAAGAAGGCAGCAGCCTTAAGGAAGCCCTAACCCTGAGAAAATGAATCAAGCTGCAACTCAAGGAGAGAAACTGGCTGAAAAGGAGCAAGAAGCTACAGCCTCTTTACTTCTATCAGATGATAAGGGAATTTCATCCATCTGTTTACCGTAAGAAAGGATTACCCACCTTCATTTGAACATATGAACAAAGTCATCCGTTACAGCTCCATGCTGTTTTAGGCGAATTACTCTTTGTACTTCATCCCCTTTGCAGCAGCTCTGAAAGAGGTATCACAAGCTGGCACTCCTCAGCTCCTGAGGAAAGCACAAGCAGTCACAGAGATGCTCGTAGCAATAGGTCTCCAAAAACCCCCAGGCATGAAGACAACTGAAATTTGGCTCTAGACAGACGTATGCTAAAACAAGGACTGGTGAGAGGAGAGGCCAAAACAATGAGGGAAACAGGATCTCCAGGGCCTTGTCCTCCTTCTATTTATGCCATACCAAGACACACCAGACAACAAAGATACACTCACAAAGCAGCCAAGTTTTTTGCTGTCTTTGTGATTAGAAGTGTCAAGCAAAGGGATTAGCTGTATACAAGAGATGCACAATCCTGTTTGAAATCCCCATTTTCTTGCCTTTGAAGCAGACTGCAAGGTATTAAGAAGGCGGGGAGGGGAAAGGAAGTGTCATTCAAAATTGCCAACTTCTGTTTATTAAAACAAAAGATGTTCAATATCTTGGGACTGTGATGAGAACAAGAGCTTTATTAGCAAGTCTGTTTTCTACTCAACACTCTAACTAGTTTCCTGCTGTGCTGTTTCCCTAATAGGCCAGTGGACTAAATGCAAAGTTTCTTCCACTAAATGAGGCTTCAGACAAATGCTGGCAAAGACCGTGCATCTTGATGAAGTTGGGGGTGGGGGGAAAGAAGTTGTTTAAGCCCTTTGCTGCCCTCTGGTTCCCCTGGAGAATTCAGAGTCAGAAGCAAAGGCACAGAGAAACAGACTAAATCACTGGAGGCTGAGCTGAAAGTTCTCTACGTATTTTGAAGACTGACATGGCCAAGGCAGTGGTATGAGCAGAATCAGTGCTGCAGCAAGTGCTGTTAACTCCTTCTTCCTCTTGTTCCTGAAGTAGCTGTGCCAGGCTTTGCTTCCACAGACACCTGGATTCTGCTTTTCTTCCACCTCTCTTCTGTTGCCTCTACAAATCCACTGTTCCCTCTCAGTCCCTCATCCTGCTGTTCCGCTCTGACACCTTCCTCCTCTTCTCCCTTCATGCGGCATCATGTTTTGCCCAAACCTGCCTGGAGAAGTCTTGCACACTTGATTTCTGTCTTGTACACCCATACTGTATCCTGCCTTACTTTCTCTGTTGGCAATGTCAAACCTCAGACCCACAGATATTTCCTGGTTTCGTTATACCCATGCCACAAAACTATGATGATTTTCCATGACACTTGAATCCATCACTCCTGGCTGTTACCTGCAGGAACTCTATGGATAAGATGGATGGAATATTAAGGCAAGTTTCAAAGCAAATCTGTTGTGAAATACACAGACTGCAGTTTTCTGTGTGGTGTCACAGCTAAAGGGAGTTCCTCTCCCATCTCTCCCTTTTTGCTTTCTTACTTGCACATGGTGCTGCTTGGCCAGGAAGGGGACACAGCAACAAGACACTCAGCTGCCTCCAAAGGGACAGAACTCGTGCCATTAACTCTGCAGGTCCAGAGACTGTTCCACACACTCCTCCTCTCTGAAGAGCCACTGCAGGGAAACAAAACAGCTTAGGTCAGCATACCTTGGAGAGTATTTGGCTTGATTACTGCTAGTATTAGCAAGGAATTATCTCAGGCTAACCTCCTGGAATGGAGCCCACAGCTTCACCTTCCTCTCTGTGCTCTGCATGCCCTCATCATACGTATCATCCTCAAAACTGCTCCTGTGACTGCTCCAAGAGCAGATATTAAATTTGCTTTCTGTGATGGGTGTTAAACCCATCTCTGAACCACTGCTGCCCAAAGCAAACTCTCCCATCCTGCATGCGTAAACTCAGGTCTAGCTAGATACTTTGCTGTGTGAAATACAGCTGTATTCTGACCCCTCCACCAAACTCAGTCATCAAAGCAGGGAAGAAAGAGTATTCTTCCCCTTCACCTCTCCCACAGCAGTCTCTGGGTGGCCAGTATAATTTAACACCCAACATTTACAGCATCACAAAGATGAAGCTTTGGCCTAAAGCCAGGAGAAAAGATCTGCTTTTTTATCCTCTTGCTTCTGAGATGTGTTTTTAGTCCAGGTAAAGCGCTTTCTTAATGCAATATACTAAAGCCACACAATGAAAATTGTATTAAGCCAAATGCCATAGAGAAACCTTAAACCAGCCTGTGAGCTAGTGGTGGCCTGCTCCAGATGCAAGCAAAAGGGCCATTAGAAACCTTCATATCACTATTTCAGACACACTGAGGGGAAATTGCTGCTGCATTTGAAGCTCCTGGAAGACTTGCTGCTGCCACAGTGATCCCAGTTTCAGCTCAGCAAGAGCTGATCTAAATCTGGAGTTAAGGTGTAGGGAAGGAAACAGATTAAGGGTCTAATCTCAGTTCTGTCACTGATTGTCTTCACTTTTATTACTTCTACTTCCCATTCTCAATCTGTGAGATAAGCGTCAGCTCTTTGTCATAGGGCACTGCAAGGCTTTCTCTTTTCTTCATGTAAAATGCAATGTCACCTTCTGAGGGAACATGGACACACCGTCAAATGTATCTTCTGAGAGGAAGGCAGCTTTGAAAAGCCAGAAAAGGCCCTCTTTGTCCCCACATGAAAAACAAAGTTCCCTTTACCTGAAAACCCAGCCAGGCTTTAGAACAGGCTGCAGCATGTGCTCAGATCCACCAATACGGCCCTGGACAAGCGAGAGGTTCAGATTCTTGCTTTCAAAGACAAAGTCCACATGAGTGTTTTGTTGCTCCTGTTATCTGGTCTTGAAAGGTTGGGAGTTCTGATGTCCCACTGGCTAATCCCACTCCTTACAGGGCCCTTTCTTTACGTGCATGAAGAATAACACAGGAAGGATGAAAGACTGATTTCAGGATGGGTTTTGGGGTTGTTTTCAATGAAATCTTACTCAAAACTTCAGAGGGGAAAAATACTTCAGTGTATTCAGGAGAAATCCATTTCTCCTGAGAGGTCTGAATCCGTGGCAAGCAGAGCAAGAGTTCCTCTGAACCTGCTATTTCCACAGGGAGAGCAGTATGGTTTCTATGTTTCCTAGAAAGGAAAGGAACGCCAGGTAATTTTCCTCAGTTAGGAATTCTGATGTGGGAATAGGATCTGCTTTCCATGCAGTTATTTTACCTGGTCTCTATCTATTTATTAGCTTAGAAAAGCTGATGAATCAATGTAGAGGCTGTTGAGAGGATACTTAGGAACTTACAAATTATTAACCAGCAAAGCTAGTGCTAGTGGAGGAGCTGACAGGTATTTCTCATGACACAGGTCTGCCAGTACTTTCTCTTTCCATGCTATCACGCTCCGTAGAGGAACTATCAATCTGTGCTTCAGAGACTGTGGCCTCCTGGATCAGCCTGCAAAGAGGTCCCTGCACTGTGGGAGGTTGTTGCTCCCATCCTGCAGTGGAAGGAGTACTTCTCCCTGCACAAGGTATTGCACTGAACTCCCTCTGCAGCGCTGGATTCCAGCACGGGTGGCCCTGCAGTGTTACATCTAACCTGGGAGAGCTCATTTTCCATCTCCAGTGCCGGAGCGCCGCCAGCTCATTGCTGATGGCCCAGCAGCACGAGTTCCCCTGGGGTGTGCTTTGTTTTCCAATGTCTCTCTCCAGCCTTACACAACACAAGGCTCTGCCACAAAGCCTGCACTAAGAGCAAGATTTCTGTGCCTGCAGACACAGGTCTGAGTCTGAATGGGTCTATGCCAGTGCTGGTTTGTCTGCCCCTGTAAGCATCTCTGCTTGGGGTGTCAGTCCTGTACCTTGGCATGCTGCACAGATCAGGAAATAGCCTTTCTATAGAGGGAAAATCCTTCGTGGAAATTCAGGCTTCCATTTTCACTCTCCCTGTGCTGAACCGTAAGTAGATACGTGGTAGCTCACATCAGCTGGAGCTGGTTTAAAATATGCTTTCCCTCTCCTTTCCACCCCCTTGATCTTCCTTCTGGTGTCTTTCCTTCTAGCCCCTATTAATAGTAGTGAAGCGTGTAAGAGATATTGTATGTTACCAGTTGTTCCTTCTGCACTCTCTGCTCTCCTCCTGCATAAACAGACAGACAATGTCACGCTGCATAGATCAGCATGCACCAAGCAGGAATGATTTCAGCTTCAGGTACCCTAAAAAGGAGACAGAGTTTAGGGAAGTCAAGTCTGGAAGCACATTGTGTTCGCTTCAAACAGTCCACAGAATACAATGATTCATAAAGTGTGCACACAGGGAACATTGCCTGAAGTTGGAAAGTAAAGTAATAAGTTCCCACACTCCCCAAAAGAAAGAAAGACACCAAAAAATGAAGATGCAAAGAACGTTTTCTTGCCTTGCTGGAAGATTCCTGTAAATGACACGTTAGCATTCCACTCTTGATAAGAAACATGCTCTTTTCTTGAAAGGCAGCAGAAAGACCTACTTTCCATGAGTATGTGAGATGCAAAAGGCCTGAAAACGCCGGAGGAGCAGTCACTTGACTCACTAGCAGAGATTTGGGCTTCATTACATACTGAATGCAAATGTAAAATATGCAATGTAGAATTGAAAAGGAAATCTCTTTAAGATGACAGGATCCTTCCTGGATCAGATCCGTCGCTGTGCTTCAGGTCTTGAAGTGTGGTGCATCTTTATGTGCGTTTGATGCCACTTTGACGACTTAAATACTGAATCTGAGACTTAAACATTCCGTTTTCTGGACTCCGAGTTGAAAAACTTGTCCTGGGTTTTCTGCAGAGCACCTCAGGAGGGCTCTTAGTCTGACAAAGCAAGGTAAGAGAGACCAAAAGGATGACCAGCAGCTAAGACTCCTAATTACAGTCCTGCGATTGACTGTATCCACAGCCTTGGGACAGCTGCTTCAGTGCTTTGAAGCGTCTGACAGTTAAGAAGGAGGAAGGAGCAATGCCAGTGGCTTTCTGATGTGCATTGTAACTTGCCATTTCATGTGGACTGAATAGATACCAAGCACTGATGGACTGGTTGAGTTGAAAGTACTACAGAAATCTCAGTACCCACTCTGAATCCCCTGATGTCCATTTTCCTACTCTGCATCCTTAGGCAGCTTGCTCAAAAGCAGAGTTTCTTCTGTGGTTGCTATTTCCCTCTTCAGTTTCATTAAACAAGAAAAAGACAAATGAACAGGGATAAAAACCCCATTGCCAAAAGCACAGTACCAGCGTTGCTGAGCCCAGCTGAATTGCCAGGCCTTCCACAAGTGTTCAAAACCCAATCTATGCTTGGAAACAAGAATCAAGTTCTTTGTTTAAGCACTTACTGATCCAGTCTCTGTAAATTAATGACTTGAACTCTTCACCCTGATCCTGGCACCAATAAGGAAAAAGGAAATCATGTGTAGATTGAATGGTAACAGACCATTTAAACTTACTCTTCCCCTTCCAGTAACAGATTCACAGACTGGTTTGAGTTGGTAGGGACCTTCAAGGTCATCCAGTTCCACCGTGCTGCCATGAGCAGGGACGCATCGCATCTCTTTTCCTCTGGTCTCCTTTCCTTTGTGAGAGAGCCCTATCCCATTTGCTTAGCTCTAACCACGAGCAGCCCATCTATCTCAGTGTGCTTTTTTATTCCCTGTGTAGCAAACTCCAGTTGTTGCATAATTTATGTCTTAAACATCTTTAAAAGCTGACAAGCAGCGATGAGAAGCCTCACTTCACTGGGAGAGATCCTGTAGCAGCTTTAGTGGGACAAGGCATTGGAGAGGCATGCAAATAACTCTGACAAGCTTCCTTACAATGCGGGTTACTGCCAGCAGAGCAGCACCAAGGCACTGCACTGTCAGATTTAGATATTCCAGAGAACACATTTGTCCCCAGCACAGTAACACCCCCCCGCCCGGGGATTTATGTCAGCACCATAGCAAGGTGCTGAAAGCCTCTGTGCTCAGCCCTGCTGCTGATCCAGCCGACACTGTAGGGTAAGCTTTGAATGCAAGAAAGATCCCCGAGCTTCTGAATACAAATACCTCTAAAGTATCCCAATACTTCACTCACCGCTTGCACAGACAGCACTGAGGTGTCTGGAGCATACAGAACAACCTTAGGGCTGTGCGAAAAGCAAGCCCTATTGAAAACTTTACATACTCACCTGCTTTTCTGTGGTGTGAATATACTTTTATGGACATTTGTCCTGAAATTGGCACATGTCACCTTCTGTCCCACAAACCAGTTTGTAGTGAGATTGCTGTGAACACAAAGAATATGGCCATTTGAAGAACCGAGAACAAAGAAAATCCTGCAGCTCCAAGACAGGCTTAGGTCTTCAGCTGGAAATGTGGATAGCATCAACTATCTGCTGTTTATACAGACACACATATCTGCAGCCTGCCGGAGAACACCTAAGTGCTTGCCACAGTGAGGCTGCAAATGCTGACCCATTAAGGAAACCCTGGGGTGAACATAATGTCCAGTGTGAATCCAGCTGCCCACTGAAAGTGTTAATCCCAAGATACTGACTTTTAAAGCAGGGACCTTGGAGAGATCACTCTTGGAGTGTGCAAACCATCTCAGAAACTGTGAAGCACTGAAAGACTTGCCTTGATCGCTTCAACTTCCACCTAAGCATGACCTCACCCTCCTGTTCTGAGACTCATAGTGATGAACTATTATCAGCAATGTGCCCCTGGGTGTCTGATGCATTGGTACGCACGGTACCAAACACACTGATGCACCAGACCCTGGGGTAGAAGTCAGCTGGCTCTGCAGCGCTGGCGTTCAAGCCTCAGGATAATATTCTTCTGGATTGATCTTGGTCTTGAGCCCCATCTAATTGTGAAATCCTGAAACATTTACTATTTTGACATACCATGACCCCCTATGACTACTCTGTCTATGAACTGGGAACATCTTTCATCTGCCTGCTCCAAAACATAGAACCTAGTGCAGAATCTCTCCTAGCACCTTGCCGTCCCCATTTAAGACACCTCTGACACCATGTCAATCCCACAGAGGCTTGCTGTAAACACCTCACAGCTCCTCACTTGGCCACCTCAGCTGCTGGAGAGAGCAGTACTTCATTGACTTTCCTGCTGTTTACTTTATTCCCTGACCCTCGGGGCTCCTCCGCAGCTCCCACCACCAATCTGTCTCTCCCTTGTCTTCATATCCTCCCAATTGCCTTGCTATATCCTCCCAGCTTGCCCTCAAGGCACATGATGCATGATGAGCAATTTTAACCTCCTGAGCAATTGTAACTCTCCAAGTCAATCCTTCAACTTTCTTCACCATTTCTGCTCTCTCTGACTTCGGCACTGAGGCAGCAGAACTGGATACAAGTACTGACTCACAGGCTTTCTGTAATTTGGAGTGTTGGAGACTTGGAGGCATCCTATCACCCACCTAGTGCGGACAGCCCTAGGCAGGATGAGGCTGCCTTCCCCCAGTGATGTCTCCTCATGCTGGCAGCATGTTCCCTCTGTCCTGACACAGCCCCCTTATTACCAAGATCACCAACTCTTAATTTCTGCCTAGTTTTGTACACTACTGCAGTAGCAAACAACCCCAAATCAAAGCCAAAACCCTCCCATATTAAGTACAAGGCAGTGGTGGTGATCAGTGTGATTTCTAGCAGCTCTGTAGTTGGTATTAAAAAATAATTCATCTCTATGTATCAGCAAAGCTTGCCACAGAAAGTGAGGAATGCATTCTGCTCTGTTCCACATGAGCTTTGGTTTATACTTGTGACTGGAGCTGACCCACAGCAGACAATTCAGGATCTTTCTGTACAGACTATTTTTGTTGGCTGCCAACTACGAGCCAGTCCAGCCTCAGATCCCTGTTCACAGGTGCTTTATTATGGCACCAGGGAAGAAATCAGCACAAAGGGTACAAAATACCTCAGCTAAAAGCTGCCCTTGCCTGTCAATCTCATGATAAGAGCAGACCCAGGAAGCTCAAATGCGAACAAACCAGCTTCCGAGACTCACCAGCTTGCTGCGTCCCATAATATACCCAGGGGCAACAAAGCATGTCAAGCACGCGAGGTAAGCTCCAAGTGTGCAGGAGCTGAAGTGATCTGCAGAAGAAAATCAATACAGACAAAGTGGTGTTAAGCAGCCACATGAGAGATTAGCGAAGATCAGTACCTGAATGAAGAGAATCTTCTGAGAAACCGGACAATGAAACCTGTTTATTGTGCTACATACTGCCTTCTGAGGCCGAGCCCTTCAGTGTGCCTTCCCCTCCTTTCTCTTCCCTTCCCTCTTTGTAAGATAAAATACTGACACTTTCCCATTGGACATAATCCCTCCTGAAACCCTGCTAAGGATTCTGGACTGACAGACTTTAAGCCTCAGAGGAATTTCCACATAGGTTACATCCAAACGTTACAACACCACGGAAGCCAGTGAATGCCATCAGAACACGACATTCTGCTGCCAGGCACTCACCTGCAAGAGCCCTTCGTGGAGGGAAGTGCGAGACATCGCTCTGGCACATGTGAGTGGAGAAGGGCAAATGTTTACACCACCTTTGTGACTGCAAAGATCAAACTATGACCACATTGCTGAGAGATGGGTGTTCCGAGGAGCCCAGTTTCAGTGAACAGCTGAGACCAAAGCACCTCCCAGCACCCACCTTCTCCTGCTCTACCTCCCTTCATCAGCAAACTGTGCACTTCAGCCCTGTGCTGGTGCAGCCACCCCACCACCAGCACCCATGCTACTGAGCTCAAAGCAAAGTCACATACAGCTACATCTTTGCCTTCCCTGCAGATACACCTGAGGCAAAATCATACAATCACAGAATAGTCAGGGTTGGAAAGGACCTTAAGCTCATCCAGTTCCAACCCCCTGCCATGGGCAGGAACACCTCACACTAAGCCATGTCACCCCAGGCTCTGTCCAACCTGGCCTTGAACACCGCCAGTGATGGAACATTCACAGCTTCCCTGGGCAACCCATTCCAGTGCCTCACCACCCTTACAGTAAAGAACTTCTTCCTCATA
>JANRGW010035569.1:0-28995 GCA_024733675.1 Psilopsiagon aymara
CAGAGGGGCAGGATCACCTCCCTCGACCTGCTGGTCACACTCCTTTTGATGCAGCCCAGGATACGGTTGGTTTCTGGTCTGTGAGCACACACTGCAGCCCCCTCATGTTCATTTTCTCATCGACCAACACCCCCAAGTCCTTCTCCTTGGGCTGCTCTCAATCTCTTCTCTGCCTAACTTGCTGGAGCACTCCAGTTTTCCCCACCTCACAGGTCCTGCTGCCCTCTGCTCGTGCACTCATGTGGTCAGCCCTGTTGAGCTCATTAGCAGAAATCCCTCACTTCTGGGAGTAATGGGAACACAACTGGGCAATAAATCTTTTCCTGAATGGAATTTGCCAAACTTCCCTAAGAGATGCTTTGAAGAGCCAGTGGTATTTTAAAGAAATACTTCTTGTTCAAGTCAGTTTTGGAAGACGAAGGAGTAATGCAGGACCTGAAAGTGTAACCTGGGACTTCAACATGGGGCTTCTGCATTTACTTCCCTGGATGCCAAAGATCTTGCCAAGAATCTGAAGTAAAAACACCAGGTACGAGAGCCTGAGAGGCACAGAGGACTGACAAATGCTTCCTTCATGTACTTAGAGACACAGTCAGTTTAAAGCACTCAACAATCCCCCTGAGCCCATCCAGAGATAAAATTGAAGCAAATCAAGCAACCCTATCTCAAGTGGGCTTTAGTGCACCTCAGGTTTGCTGTCAGCTCACAGGAGTCCCTCTGAAAAGCAAACACTGCTGATCCTCTACACTCTGGCGCTGCTTTCTTTCAGGCTTTTTATTCTGCTGGAGAAATGGAAAGGGAAGAGATTTATATTTTCTCCCTAAAGGGTGAAAATTCCTCCACAAAGATGAGGAGTTCTACTACTGCAGTAACAGGCGACTGTTAACTCTTCGCTCCTCATCTCGCTTTCCTTCAGGATACAGAATACACTGGGTCATTTGTAAGATGCTGACAATGCAGTTTTCAAACAGATCAAACTGATCTGCTCTGCTGAAGCAGTCTGCTCTCAGAATGTGGGAGGATTACTGATCTGCTCAGGAGAGCTTTCTCTCTTGATTGAACCCCAAAACTGACAGTGATGGGACAGGATGAGCAAGGCTGCCCTAAAACAGTTCATACAAATGTATGTTCTATACAAATACATATGTTATATAAGAAAAAATATAACCTCAATAAAAAGCCTTTTTCATTTACGCACTGCAAAACCCCATGGAGTCGTGAACCTGAAATGCAAGAGGGAGCAGCCCAGTCAAACCTGCCCTGTGTTTTGCAAGAAGTATGTTTTGTTTCAGCAGCTTTCTTCAACCAGTTGCCTGAGTTAGTCATCCAGAGAAGGAAATCAAGCCAGCCTTTAATAGATTCAGACCCAAGCATTCTATTCCATCTTTCACTGAAGTTCTCACAAAGCTCCTCTGTGTAACACAGACACTAAATTACCCAGAGACGGGCAAAAACATCGAGGGAGTAAAATTAACTGATTCGATGACTCCACTGGGACCTTGCCGTGATTCAAGTCCGCAGCCAAACCACATCCTTAAACCCATCCTTAGAGCAGCACAGGCAGGATCAAAAGACTCCCAATACCCTCAGGTTACATAGGACACTGCCAGGAATGTTCCCACAGCGGTAGAGGGCCCATCTGCTAGCACAGCCTGAACCCTGAGCGCTTGGGGGGATGAGCTATAAATGTCACTGCTGTTAGGAAACACAGTCCAGGCAATGTCTGTATTTGCAGTGACACAAGACAGTCATTTAGCAGTTCTGCAAATATTTGCTGGAGTTTTTTCTGTTTCCCCATCTTCACACCCTAGTCAGAATTCCAATTGAATCACTTGCCATGATCACTGAGCTATTCCCTTCCCTTCATTCTCCAGTACATGTTTTCAGCTGTTTCAGCATCTCATCTGCTGCTCAGCAGGATGATGGAAATAAGACACTATCATGAAAATAAGCAGAATGATGAAAATAAGGCCCAGAGGCTGTGATTCATTGCATGTTGCAGCCCCTCCTTGTTTGTGGACAAAACCCTGTTCTCTGAAGGGTGCCTGAACTTCAAGTGCTAATCACCATCACATCACACATCATCCCTGTCAGGAAGAGGTGCCAAGTGTGAGGAATCAGATTGCAGTGGGAAGACCCCAAACCTCTCAATAACAGTACAGAATAAAATCAGGCCCTGGGCTTTGTTTTGTGAAGAGCCTCTTTTCACAGCAGAATGTTTCAGAGAAGGCTCATGATGTACATTAATCATAACAATGACAAATCTCTTATTTGCAGCACATCTGCTCTGCTTTTATTCTCTGTACTTGACCCCATCGCACATCCTTGGCATTAGTTCACACAACATAAAAGTATCTGGAGCTACATATGATGAGGTCAGCCAGGTTTAAAGCAGAACACTGTCAGGTGTAAGCTGAGCTCTGGGTTTAGTAGTTTCACACTCCTGAAGCTGGTAGGATGAGGTAGCACTCTGCTTAGCAGAAAACCACACAACGCAAACATGAGCAATCAAAGCAAAACCAGTGCTGATGAAAACAGCAGTACACTCGGTTGTGCTCCCCATTGCTGTGCCAGCAAATATCCAAAGGTGGGATTTCCAGCAGTACAGGCACAGCTGGGACACCCCTGTATTTTGTGGTGCCTCACTGTGTTGACTTTCAGTGAGCCCGCTCTGGAGCCCAGGGCAGGAGCACTGCGTCAGCACCACATCCCAAGCTGCCCATGGCTCTGAGCTGCGCAGCACTAACACCAGCTCTGCGGGCTTAACTCAGGTGAGTTTACACTGCCCAACACAGACATAACCCTGAAAGCACAGATCCTCTCTACTGCAGAGCAAAGAGACATCGGGGGAGCGGTTTTAGTGGTTTAAGTTGGTGGCTGGACAGATCTGGCATGAATGAGGCAAACAGATGGACCAGTTGCCTGCAGCGGCTGCTCTGATTTAATTCAGACCCAGGCAAAGTACTTGGGCCAAATAGTTCATCCTCAAGAAATATAGGCTGGAAGCAGTTCAAACTAGCCACATGTTCAAGATACTTCAGGCAAGATTTCACGTAGGCTAAAACACAAGGAAATGCAGAAAAACTGTGGTCTTTTGATTGGATGCTTTCTTGCTGGAGTGTTCTGATTTTTCTTACCTGAATGACATGAAATCAGTGTAGCTAAACTGAATGTCAAAATACCATTTGAAGACACAGAAATGAAAAAGAAACCAAAATGAAATATTTCATTTTACATTGAAGAGGCTGTTTCCTTTGATGAAAAAGGTTTTTCCTTATATTCCTAATTTAACCCCCCCCCCCAAAAAAAAAAAAGGAAATGGCAGGGGGAGTGGAACTGAATGATCTTAAGGTCCTTTCCAGCTCTACCTATTCTATGATTTTATGCCCTAAGCAAGAGTTGGGTGAGAAGCTGGTCCTCAGTCTCAGATACCTGTGTTTCCATTAACAAACATGCATAGCTCTGTTTAATTCCTGACAGTATTATCCACAGTCTGCAGGCACAGCTGCTTTAGCAGAGGAAATGAGTAAGAACAGCATCAGTGACAGCGCTCTCAGCTGGTACTGCCAGAAGGACAGTGGCTCTGGGTGACTGGGTTGCAGAAGGAGAACCTCCTGGGTGTGAAGCATTCCCACCCCTGGCAGGATATGCCCGGGTGAATGCACTGACTTTGAATGACAGACCCCTGGCATCTTCCAGAGGAATTATGATTAATCTCTATACAGCAGATGTATATACTGGGTTCTTCTTGTGCTCTCAATGCTACCCTTGCTGCTTTTCTCCCTTTCCTCTTCCCTCCCCCTCTACAGCTTTTTAGGTAAATACTCTGCAGTGTATGAATGATCTCTGAATTCACATCAAAGAACAGTGATTACATATTTTAAACCCTGAGAGTTTTCAGGTGTTCAGACTTAAACTTGGTATAAATCAGAGAAGCTGTCAGTCCCTAAGGCTTGGCACATGGGGGGTTGGAACTGGATGATCTTAAGGTCCTTTCCCACCCTGACTGTTCTATGATGCTATGTTGTGAAGCACTTAAGGTCATTTAGACTTGAATTGTAGTTCTCCAGCCTTACCAGGTAAAGCTTGGCTGCTGCAAACAGTCTTGTCTTCCAGTTAGGAGACAGGTGACTTACGATCCAAATTACCTCTGTATCAAATCATGTTCTGTTTAGAACCGAATGTAATTAATGCTGGAAAGGTAGCAACTATTGCTTCCACACGAAGTGAGCTTTCCTGTGGGAGGCTGGCGAGGAGTAGCCAAAGCGATGGAGCTGTGTTTTGTGAAGGAGCAAGATGCCTGGTGCAGAAGTCATCAGGAAGCAACTGAGGCTTTGCTGCCTCAAGTTGAAACTTTCGTTTCCCTGTCCTTGCAGAGAGGAAACAAGCAGACCAATCCCCAGACAAAGCAGTCACCGCCTAGGCTGAGCCCGCAAAAGACCCCTGAGCCCTCCCGTGCCCCTGGTCACTCCCTGGAAGGCGGAGCTGAGCCACCAATTTCTTCCTTCACGCGGCCCTCTAAAGAAAGCAAAGGCTCCAGCTCACAGGAGCGGGGGAAGAAAGAGCCGTTCTGCTCATTACCGTGAAAAAGGAGCTGTCAGAGTGCCGCCTTCTTTCATCCCTCCTCCCCCGACAGCCTTCTTCTGATCCAGGGAATGGAAGCTTAAATCAAGCAGTCAGAATGAATGATGGAACTGCATAGTCTGTGCAAAACAAAGCGGGAGGCTGTTGAGAGCGGCAGAAGGGGCCCCGTGCGAGGGCAGCAGACACGCTCAGCCCTTGGTGTCCTTGATTTCATTATGACAGCGGCTGGTGCTTGAACAGCCGCGGTGGGGAGGCAGACCCCCTTCCTTCTGCATCCGTAAACACAGCCCCTGCATGCATAAAATGAACAGTAATGCGGGGACATTTACCTTTGGTCAAAGGGAAAAGGATTAGTAGGACCTCCAGTGCGACAAAGATCTGAACTACCATCACTGAGGTGTCAGAAAGGGTCAGAGTACTGCTGCAACATAAAGCTTAATGATGGCAACAAGAATGGCTGACTTAATGAAGTTCTGTGTTGGAGGCAGAAGAGTAAAAGAGCTCACAACAGGGAGAGCTGCTGAAACACAGGAGGAAAACCCAGACTGCATTGGCTTTAAAGCCAGGCTTATGAATTACCCATCACATCAGTAGGCAGAGGCCCTGCCTCACTAGCGGGTGTTATCTCTGGTGAAGTTAAGCAAAGCAATGCTTTTCAACGTTTGGTTTGTGTTTTAGCCAAGCTTAAAGGAAAGCAACTTTCCAAAGACAAAACCCTCCCACGCCCCTGGGACACACGGGCTGCTTTGCCATGCTTATGGCAATGCTAGGTTGTTTCCTATCTCTTTACTGATGAAACCAGGACACCATGATCTGGCCCAGAATATAATTCAACTGCCAGGTGAGAGGGGAGTGCTATAAAAGAGGTGTACACATTTTGTGTGGCTTAGATTGTGCATCCTGAAGTTTAAAGGGCTTTTTTAACAAATGCATACCCTGTGAATGTATTTAGTGATACACATTAAAGGTGAATTTGTGTTCAGAAAGGGTACCATGTCATACATTAAACCCCACAATCTACCAGGATGTCTCTATCTCATTAAAAACACTGCAGACAATACCATAGTTCAGAGGTAAGCCTCAATTAATCTCTGAAATTGAAAGCAGTAAAGTTTCACCTCAATAATTAGATTCATGTCTCAATCAGAAGTGTATTTGAATCCCAAAGCTTGGATTCAGATCTGAATATCCACTGTCAGAGGAGGAGCTGGATACATAACTCCAGTTTTGTCCTCCTTCTAACCATGCCTGGTAGTATACCTTGATCAGAACCTGGAAACGTGGTCTATATTTTAACTTCTCTGTAGTCTGTATTTTAGTTGGAGAAATATGCTTCCTATCACATGGTAAGGAAAGCTACAATAATGGGGTTATCATTTGACTTTGAGATAAAATATTACTCACTCAAGACGTTCAAAACCAGTATCAGCTGGGAGGAGCTGCTGAAGGATCTTGGGACACTGAGGGACTGAATGGCAGCAAGAGATGCTTACTGTGTTCATGACACAGATGCACTTGATGGGGGGAAGAATACCAAACAACCCCAAAGAGCAGTCCTGGCTTCAGTGGAACAGATACAGTGATGGACTCTGAGCTTATTGTAACGGCTCAGAAATTGCATCTTTGAGCTTTGTATCTGTAGGAATGTATCTGTTCAGCTCCTGAGTGGCAGTGAGGAAAACAAATATGTTACTGAATTCATAGAATGGCTTGGGTTGGAAAGGACCTTAAGTTCATCAAGTTCCAGGCCCCTGGCATGGGCAGGGACGCCTCACACTAGACCATGCATAGTGTCATGTTAACTCTTATTATGAAAGGAATAGAGAACAATACACAAAACAATTCTGTGTGTTCTTAGAACACCTGTATGAGTTCTAAAATGAAATCATGATCCTTCTGCCTGAAGCAGAGAGAGACTGGGAAAAGCATAGAAAAGGCAACAAGTGTGCAAAAAAGGCATGGAAACTCTTTAGCCACTTTCGGATGTGGAAAAGAGATCGCTGAGGGAAGATGCCAAAAACGTCCATGAAATCTTCATGGAGATCAAGATGAATAGGGAAGAGCTGTTCAGTCCCTTCCAGTGCAGGAGCTGAGAATCACCACGTGAAAGCAGGAGGCGGGTTCAAAGCACACAGAAAGAGGGGTTCTTCCGCAGTGGGTAAAGCTGTGGGGGGTACCTTCCTGCAAGGACCGAGCTTAGGGAAGGTGACATGGATTAAAAAAGGGCTGAAATAGCAATTAAACAAACAGACAAAAGCCCAACACCCCAAACAGCAGCTTAGCAGGTATTAAATAGGAAGGCAACACCTCTGCCTGGGTCCACAGCAAATCTACACTGCAGTGAAAGGCCAGGGGAGGATGGAGGATGCAGAAAGATGCATTATTGTCAGGGGAAACGTATGTGTAAGAATTCTTTGAACTTTTAATATATAGAAAATGATAAAATATAGCTCCATTTTAGGAGTGTCTCTGACATCGCCTTGGCTTCACCTGCAGGAATCCTAGGTTAGACTGAAGCTTGTCTCCCACACTTACATCCTAAGACCTGCAGGAATCCTAGGTTAGACTGAAGCTTGTCTCCCACACTTACATCCTAAGAGGAGCCATGCTCTAAGTTGAGCTCTGGCTCAGACATAAGAGCATAGCTTTGGAAGAATCATGGATTCTTTTCCTTCACATCAGTCTAAAAAGTTGATTACAACGACCACAGAAGTAGGCAGCTACTACCTGCATTACTTAATGGCTCTACAATTACCTTTAAGATGAACCACAAGCTTGAGGATGCTGTTTAACTCTTTATGCACCTAAATGAGAGATAGCTGCTACACAGTATCACTGATACTGGAGATGAGCAGGATTTAAAGTGTACTAACTGGTAAGAATAATTTCTCAGAGTGATAACTATCAGCTAGAATGTTGGGAAGTCCCCGACCCCTCTGTTTCAGTGTAAGAGCCAAACTCTGACTTTCAGCTTTAGACAGAGCTTTCCCCTCTTGCAACCTCTGACTGTGTTTGTTGCACACTCCTCATCAGCATCTGCTTGTGGGATGTCACAAGTAGGAGACAGGATTAGATAGATGGAGAGTCCAAAGTCTAGTATGGCAAACCTTGCCTTTAGGTCACACTTTCACATCCTAGCCTTTGCTTGACAGATCCCTGTTGTCCAGTCTCCTATTACTTGATTCATTTCCATTCAAATCCCACAAGTTCCCTGCTGAGCTGGAAACCAGCGCATGCTATTCAATATGGACATCAGGTTTTGTGTAAGAGACAGCCATGGCAATATTGCAAAGATTCTTTCCAGCCATTCACACCCACAGCAAATGCAAAGCTGGGTTTAGAGCTCCTGCCATGCTGGCACAGCAAATACTCCCCTATATAACTGGAAAAGATCATTTGTAGGAGCATTAGCCCCATGGTTACTGACACAGGCTGAGCGCTGGGGACAAGCAGAGCATCTCACAACCCAGTATGTTTATCAGCAATAAAACATGGACTTTGACATCTACATTCCTTTGGCCTTCATGCTGTTCGCAGGTGTCTGACATGGACATAAGAGTCTGTGATTTCTCAGTTCACATTTTCTCACTTTGCTCCAGGTCGTGCGCATATATATGCAGTGCTGAAGTTTCTGCTCATTGATTTAGAGGCCTGTGTGAGACCTCACACTCACCATGCATACGCAAGTACCTCACCTGTATCTGCCCATAAATGCATAGTTAGCTTGGTTTCTCATACTCAGCTGGGGCTGCCAGGGAGAGGAAATGGTGTTCTGTAACCCTGGAAAGAAGGGCTTTTCTTATTTCTAGTCCAGATAGTCCTAATGAAATACAACATTATATCTCATTAAAAAAGGAAGGAATTAAAAGGTTCTAAAACATATTAGTGGGGCATCCTCTTTTCCCTCAAAACCCCTATGCAAGAGTGTAGGAATAGCTTTTAAATGTACAAATGGAGGAGAATCAGACTGCAATAACTGTTCTGTAAACCACAGAGATTACGCAGCTTATCTGAAACAGATAAGTATCTGGCACACATTCAGACCACTTGCATTATTCCCAAACTTAGGCCAACAGCACTGCTTCGAACACAAAGCATTTCATTTCCAATAGCACTGCTGCTCCCATAGCAGTTGGCTTTTAGTAATAAATACACCGTGACCACTCAAACTGTACTATTGGCTTATTTCAAGCATTGCAACAATTCATGTCACCAGAACAATAACTATTCAGGTTTAAATGGTAAGATGAGAAAGTAACTTTGCGTAATAGAGCTCGTTACTTTGTTCTGTGCAAATGCAGCCAAGGGCTTATGTATATTCTGAACTCTGACATTCATGTTAGTTATTTCAGAAATCTATTATTAGAGAGATTACTGTGCACTTGCCAGAACCGAAGACACAAAATACAGGCTGTATCCTGAATACTTTAGTCCTAGATAAGTGTATATGTGATACAGGAACATGATGAAATTACCTCTTTAGATTGTTATGGAAAATCTCAGTTGAGATCTGTTCCCATCAGTGTATGGCTTGGAGAAGACTGCATGCTGCAACTTCTAGAGAATTCCATCATGGATATCAAATACAGACAACTTTTAAAGCATCTCAGAAGAGTTACACTTACACTTGGACTGTAGGTACCCTATTCTACTCTAAAAGGAGAGCCCACCAGGTTTGGAAGCACTGTATTGTAGTTTTCCCTTCAGGAAATTTCAGTTTTAAAAAGAGCCCATTTTTAGGATGTGACAGCTGCAGTTCTAATCCACACAAAGTTTCCATTCATAGAGTATTTTATGCTTTTAACTTTAAGAGCTTCTTTCCCTTTGCAATATTTGCTCTGCTGGCATATATATAAATACAGAACAGCACGTGCTGCTCTGCTAAACCTTATATATTCTAGATGATGTTAAAATCTCTACAGCATTTTTTAATTGGCTCTGTATACACAGGGAATGAAAAAGCATTGAATTAAAATAACCTACATTTGGATTCAGGAGACATTGCTCAGGAAATGAACCCATGCACCAGGTGAGACTGTTTGAGGGCAGTCAAGATCTGCACTGGCTTTACACTTGACATTGGGAAGGGTTTGGTTTGGTTTTATACATTTTAGAGAAGAAAAGTCAATTGTGTGCCTCGGAAATGGTGTTACTTTGATTTCAGCATTTCCTACAGAGGGTTAGAGAATCTCTTAGCGAATATCAGGTATAGTTTGGAGAGATGCTCATCATCCACAAGTCCTGCTGATACTTGCAGTCCACTGACAGTAGAAAGGAGGAGTAAATCCCGCCTCTCTGTGCCAGCCCTACCAGCCATGTGAAGTGAGGAGATCCAAGTGGTTGGTTCCACAGGAGACGGCCGCTTGAGGCTACACAATCATCAAGCTTATTAGTTCATACCAAACAAGCAAAACCCCAAAATCATGAGTTTGGAGAGAGAATCTTTGGGAGGTTTTGAAGGAGAAAGGGAGCATTTTTCAAGCTGACACCTCATGAATGCATTCAGATTTCTCAGCTTACGTTTTCTTCTGTAATAATGCAGTGACACCACAAATCAATCACAAGAGCAGCACTGAACAGGGCAGCACCGCAACAATAGGGCAGATACCACATTTTCCTCATAGAAACCAACAAAACCTGCCCACTTATCCCAGAAGCTATTCTGCAAACACAACTTTGTCTGCCCAGAAGCAGCCTTTCCAATCCAGTGGGTCTGCAGCAATAGGCAGAGCTTGGAAATAGTAAATGTGGTTTCTTTCTTACATCCTCCATGAGACCTTTGCACTGTACATGAGCACAGCCTGGTTGTGTTATACTACAGAAGCAGAGGTGATCTGTCTACTCAGCATGAATTACTGTCACTTGGTTGTCTGTTGCCGGGAAGTCCCTTCAAGTAACAGGCTCCTCATCATGCAGAGAGAGAAAAGGGCGCTCAGACAATTATCCACAACAGTAGCAACAGCTGTGGGGAGGAATAACACTGTCAAAATTAATGATATGGTTCTGTGAAAGTGTTTAAATACTCAGATACGCTTTTATGTATCTATAAGGATAAGCTTTTATATGGCCATTAAAGCCCCATAAAAGTCATTATGCACAAGCTGTGTGTGGAAACTTCAAAATGCTGATTGTTGGAACCTGGCAAAAGATGGCTCTGGGCCTCCGTTTCTCTTTTGAAGCATCCACTGTAGCTCCCTGTCACAGACAGGGCACTGGACAAGATCAAACCCTAAGCACAGCATGGTTGTTCCTAAGTTCTTATCTTCTCAAATCCATTTAAAGATCAGTTCATTCCTGTAAGCCTTATATTTTGCTTGTTTTTCTGTAAGTTGTTATTACATGGAGTGGTGATGTAACATCCCAAATTGTACTCAAATGAGGCTCTGCACAGCTTAAATTAAGCCACCAGTATAGTTTTCACTGTAGAACATTTGGGTTCTACATAATAAGGCTCCAACGTGGGGGTTATCTCTGTTCAAGAAGGACAGAAATTAGATTACCATTTTTACTACAGGAGCAATTGAAAATCCCGATAATTGGCTCCTCATTCAGCACCATAAACAACCATCTCTCAGAATGTGATGTGCTGCCACAGCCTCAGTATTTCATGAGCAATGATGTCACTGTGGACTCCCCTTCCTGGTTTTGATAACAAATACAGGTAGGTGCAGAAGTAACAGACCCCAGAAGTTCCAATGTGATTGGTAGGGCTCTGCTGAGTCACCAGATAAGCACTGGGAAGGTGAGATACAGTGAGCAATATTCCAGTTGTCTCCATCTATAAGCAGGGGTTAGCCACAATCAACAGTGCATCCTCTACATAGCAGACCCATTAAACAGCTTTTGATTTCATAGCCTGGCTCTCAGCCCTACATCTACATGTCATTTGCAACAGAGAGTTCTAATATACATCCAGCTGAACATGAGTAGACTGTCCCTGGCAAATTGCACATGGCCCAAAAAGGATATTGCCTGGAATCTCACACAGTCCCAGCCGGAAAACACAGCAGCTGGAACACCTCCACAGGACCACACTGCCTGGACCTGCTGGAAGGCTGCAGATGAGAAACTCCTGTGAAAGGCAGGCACTGAAGCTCTGCCATGGGTCCAGACTGTGCTAAGCCCTTTTCCTAACAGTAATGATACACTCTGGAGTAACCTTTGATCCTTCATGGCCTAAGAACTGAAGCAAACAGTGGTCTTAAGGAGTACTGGGAATGAGTAGCATGCCATCATGGCTCTGTTATGCCGTTACAGACCCAAGAGCCTCAGTTCTCATCAGTCTCAAAAGTGCATTTAAATAAGAAGTTTTAAAGCAATCTCGCCACAAAATACTTTGTCATCACCAGTACAGACAGCTGAAGGCTGCTTGAGGCAGTTGGTTATGATCTGGAATAGATCTGCAAGGGGAATACCCATTCTGTCTGTTACTAATGATGTGTTTGGGTTTTAACTAGAGGTCTGGCAATGATCTGGGATTTTAAACAAATGCTTCGGCTAGAAAATGAAGTTTAGGCACCAGTTGTTTTTTACCAGCTTAGATCCATCATCAGATCTGGAGCCTGTCACTTCTCAAGCATCAATAGTGGGCCCTTACTCTGCAACTAGGATCATTTCTGTTCCCAGAAGGACGGGGACCTGAAAATAAGCAGTACTGATCCTAAATACCCCAGGTATGGCCAGGATGAATACAGTTCAATGAGCCTTTGCTAATGCAAACCAGACCTCTGCATGCTCAGGGGATGCTGTCATTAATCCTTGAAGGAGATAAATGTACAGCTGGCTTTGCTTACTGCCAGCGTCTTGTTTTAAAGCCCCTCCACATATATGATGTTTAATGTACTCATGCACTGTTTCAAGGAATTTACAATCAAAATGCTGTCAGAGCACATCAAATCCTCCCTTTAACTGCTGTTGCCAGCCTGGTCACTACAGTATATAGAGATTCACTCTCAGGGTTATAGGGTCTCTCTCAGTTACTCAACACACCAGCACACAACAGAGTGGCAAATATTCACCTAATAAGGTTGTTGAAAGTCTTTTCTAATAATAAGTTAAATCAAGCTCAGTTTCGGAACCACAACTGATGTTTGAGAGGGAGAAGGGGTCTCTACTGATAAATTCCAAGCTTAATGCTACAGAAGTGTTGCAAACAGACTATATTGATCATTTTTCCCCACTTAGAATGTTTAAAGTATCTACAGAAGAAAATAAGCCATCTACATTCACTACAAATACCTACTATTAGGGTGGTTTAGTCTTGTCTTCTCAGATGAAACACTATCTCTAGATTCCTAGATACTGAGCTACACAGGCAAACACCAGGCTGGTCACGAGTTTTAATTCAAGCAGCAAACAAAACCTGTCAGGTTTTACTTGTGTGACTAAGCTGAAGGACACCCAGAAACACTGCAGGATATCAGCCCTGTTTCTGCTCTGATTTCAGCAGGGCTGTTTCAAATAGACAAAACCTTTTACACTCACTCTAATGGAAATTATATCAAGTAGAATATGCCATGCCCAAAATGTTTCCATGGAACTGTGGGATGGAGCTAGCATAGCTGTCAAAATTCAGGCATGTGATAAAAGGGGATTGGGGTTAGATGCTTTTGGATTGTGAGGATTTTGAACTTCTGTTTCTTATCTCTCTTGAAAGATATGTTGCTAATTCCTAAAAGCCTAGCAGTAAAACTCAGGAACACATTCTGCTTTCATTTTTCTACCCATTTCTGTATTAGAAATGAGCACAGAATATATTATCCTTAACCAAAATACAAGCAAAGTGCTGTGAAAGCCAAATCCAACTTACTCCCTGATGTTTGGCTTTAGTAAATGTAGAAAGTGTCAGTAAAATTAAGCTCAAATTTCCTCTGAAGCATTTACAAATTTAAGGGTTTCTTCCTCAAAAACTGCCATCCCACATGCTATATCCCCAGTTTCTAAAAGGCCACCTCCACCTACCTGAGACTACACAGACTAATGAGCTTCCTAATGCAGCCAGCATCAACTGGGACACTTCCCTAGTGCGGCTCTACTTGCTTGGAGAGTTACAAACTTCCTCCTCCCCCTTCAGTGCTCACAGTATAAGTTAGAACTCCTCCATGACATTTGGAGCTTCAAGGGAGTTTGAGGATGGATCAGAAAGGAACTTCAAAGTGAAATTTCTAGAAGGTTTTTATTACAAGTTTTCCCGTGTGTTGCTTTTTATCCTAACTGCCCTCTTTCTGGTACATAAACCTCAGGATTTGAAACTGTACTGCAGAATGTCAAGGGGTGAGGAAAAATATGAAGTCTCCTATTGGATGCAAGAGGAATGGATCAGCATTAGAAAATTGGGGATTTCAGCCAAGGCTGAAGCAGTCGAGTAGTTTTCCAGAAGAGTTGCCCAGGGCAGCAATGTGGAAAGAGAAAATCGGGTGGAAAAGCCTGGCTGCAGAAGTTCAAGCATTAGCCACCTACTGTCAACTCAAAGAGTTAAATGTACTTTTATCGCTACCTGAGGTGTTGAATTCTAGTACAGCCCTATGATGTTAAATTTAATCCTTGTGTTTACAGTCAGAGAATACAACTGCTATCACCTACCGCTTCAAACAACTGCATTTATTTTAAGTCTTCCTCTTAGTGCTATGTTACAGAGAACTCCTGAGAACTGCTTCCTGTTTTTCATACAGATTTCCCTCTTTTCCTGTGGAAACCTATTGAGGAAACTCCATGAAAACAAAAGGAAGTATCTGTTTCTAAATACCTGTAAGGTTGCCCAGAAGAACTGGCTTTACCCACAGTGGGCTGCCATCAGGGCAGAGGCTGCACACGATGGGAGTGATGCTGTGTCCCACAGCGGCAACTCTGAGCGCTCAAACAAGCTGCAGGCTGTCTGTGCAGAGGGAGCCAAGAGGGCAAAACCTGCCATGAGCATTGTCTTAGGAGAATTAAACAAGGGGAAAAGAAAAAGCAAAGCAAAGAACCAAACCGTTTGGTTAAAGTCGGTCAGAGTAACGCTGACTGGGAAAACACGAGTCCAGGTTCCTCAGCCTTCCCATAAGGAGTTTCTCCAGTAACAACTTCCATCTGGCCCTCTCTCCTTCACCTCATTTCTCAGCTCTGCCACTCAAGAGGAACTACAGGGCTGTACTGTACTCTCTGGTGTCCATGTATAAGCAGCCATTACTCAGGGAGCAGCGGAGCAGCACTGAGCCTTGTGCAATCAAAGATCTTCCCTACATAATGTACCTTCTTTCATGACCTAATGGCAGAAAGTTCAGCAATGCCTTAAATACACAGCACCTTAAACAGAATCACTCTCACAATTGATTTCTGCATTACTTCAGTTACCTTCAAGGTAGCTTAGATTTGCTTTAATCTAAGCTTCAAGCCTGAGCTAGAAAATCCAAAGCAAAAGTAACATATGTACTTAATGTATTTCCACATAGTTTTGCATCTGTTTCTGAAGGCCTGCTCCGCTCCACTGAATCTGGATGACATTTACTCCTCAAGTACTGCAGTTCTTCTGCATGGCTGAGTGTTTCAAAGACCAACTGCAGAGATTGTTAAAGGATGGGAGGTGCTTTTGTTTCCATTTTTCATACCCTTGTTTAATAATCTACATGCACTTTCCAGGGCAGTATCTACTTAATCAATTTTTCTGCTCATTTGGTTAAAACAGCTGAAAAGAGCAGGGAAGTGGAGAGGAACAAGAGTTATTTTAAGTTCTCATAAAGTCTACCTGCTCCTTTGCCCTGCAAAAGCAAGTCAAGTTATCACTGACAGTATGGTTCTTGTCAAGGGCTTCCGCCAGGATTTCATTGTACCATTGCCCTAGTTAACAGGGAGCACACCTGGAGGGTCTGTGTACGGGCAGTTTTAGGGCATTATCCCAGCCATACATCAGTGCTGGAGAAATTCTATCACCAGCAGCCTTTCACAGAATCATGGAATGGTTTGGGTTGGAAAGGGCCTTAAGGTCATCCAGTTCCAACCCCCTACCTTGGGCAGGGGCACCTCACACAAGATCATGTTACCCAAGGCTATGTCCAACCTGGCCTTGAACACTGCCAGGGATGGAGCATTTATCACTTCTCCGGGCACACTGTGCCAGCACCTCACCACCCTCACAGTGAAAGACTTCTTCCTTATATCCAACCTGAACCTCCCTGTTTCAGTTTGAACCCATCACCCCTTGTCCTGTCCCTGGTGACTCCTCCTGAGGGAGACCGTGATTGATTTTGGCTTTATCCCATTACCTACTGATTTCAGACAGGTTGGGTCACGATTCCCTTACACCGGCACAATATACATTTGTGGTAAGTTACCTCATTTGCATCCTACACCAGCAGTCCTGCAGCCTAACACCACAGCCACCTTCTGTGCAGATACAGGCATGTGAAGAGGGTATCGAAAACTGGCCTTAATAGTGCAGTAGCAATTCCAGAAATGAGAAGTCATCAAGATCTGGCCAATAATCCATTATCATCAAGCAGTACTCTCCAGCTAATGCTAATATGACTATGATAAGATGTTTAACCTCTGTCTTTGCTGGCCTGCTGTGTCCAAGTTACACTTCTCAAGCATCTTTCAATGTATGCTTATTCCCACAGCCCAGTTGCTTAACCATTTTAGCTTGCAGTCCCTTGCAATAGCATCTTTGCTCTGCTGGAAGGCATCAGTAAAACCTGGAGGTGAGCTGTACATTAACCTACATTTCTGGCATCTCATTTTTCAGAAGAGACAGAAACAAATCAGTCCAGCCCTTTTCTCCCTCCACTAAATACTTGTATTAATTTATGTTGACTTTCTACAAATGTTCAGTGATGTTGCAAATGGGCACCCTGCAGATTCCAGGTGAATAACAGACAGAAGAGATGGAGAAGTACATCCCAGGGACTACTGGAGCTTGCCTAAACCTTATCTGAATCACAGTTTCATGAAACGAGCACAGTATAATCATATTCCAGAAACTGGATAATAGCTTATAAATGAGAAGCATTAGGAAAGATGTTAAATGTGCTTGTACAAACCATAACCTAAACTTGGATCGGGTCAGTGGTTTGAAAACAGTAACACAGGAATGCTTTACTCAGTAAGGATATATGTCACTTCATTTATATAAGGGTTGCAACTGTAATGGAGCTAAAATGTAGTTAAACTGGTTTATCTCGATGAGACTACATCTTTGGTTAAAAATATGCTCCTGCTTACGTATTCTGCTGCAGTAGGAAAGAGACTATGAAAAGTTTAAACTTAGGTGAAGTGTAAGTAAGTTTGGTAATAAACTCAATGCAAACCTGCTTGGACTGGGGTTCATCAGAGAAAGAAATTGGAGGCAGTGCTAAAACAAGCAGAGGCCAGATGAGCCAGAGTGCTAAACACACAGGGAACAGCTACGTGAGGTTATGGGATATCTCTGTCACTGCCTTTTCAACGTCCAAATAATGCATTTCTTATTCAAACATGTAACCAATAAAAGATTAAATAGGAGCTGCTCTATTTGCTGTCAAAATATACTTAGGACCATAATAAATGCGGGAAAACTAAACCATCTTTTCTGATCTCTATGAACTGGCAAATGACTTTATAAACATCTGGGAAGGAAAGTTATCAAGTTGGGGTTACTATAAAGGCAGTGTTCTTCTGCACAAGTCAGCTACCAGAACAGTAAAGGCTTCAAGAAAGCAAAAGGCAGGCTGCTTTCAGGAAACTTAAAACTAGTTCAAATAAGCATCAGAATAACACAGAGCTTAAATATGAGGGAGGATGCAGAATTATGCAATATGCAGTAGAGAAACAGCCTCCCAAGAGGTAAGGATGTTTTCACGAACATCAGTGAAACAGAAAACACAGCAGTATGAGGTCATTGTTATTGTGGCTTCCTGACACAGGATCTGAGGAGCATGGAAGCTGTGACTTCCCCATGTTCACAGCAGAGGGTTGCTGGCACTGACACCTCAGGCTCAGGTCCCACTGTACCCACGTGCTCCCTTTGCACACTGAGGGCCCATCAGTGACCTCGGGACAGCTCTGCAGGGACCAAACAATGAGAGAAGCGTTCATGCAACCGTGCTGCAGGAGGTTGAGAAGTGTTTGACTCAGCCACAGAATCAATGGTTGCAGCCCCTCCTGTTAACATACATTAATGATGCATTTTCTAGCTTAGTAGGAAATAACTTGCAGCCACTTTGACAGCAACGTTGTGCCTTAAGTGAGCCATCTTCCTTTTCTGCCACTCCAAATCCATGAGGCTCTATGTCTGTGAAGTTCTGAAGTATGTCCTAAAGGAGCTCTCATGGCAGTCAATAGGAGCTGGCACGTACCTCAGGGATATCTGCAGGTCTGCAAACATCAGACAACTGACAGAGAGCCTTTTGTCAGACTTTGAAGCTCTAAGAGTTTATTCAGTAGGATCCCCACCCAAGTACTCCCTGACTCTGTTTAGGAAGAGCACTTGTCTTTATCTAGGAGATGTTAAAACCATCACTGGACATTTGATCTTTACTGATGTACAGTGTAACGCCCAGAAGGTAACAGAAGGATTCCTGGGGATTAAGTAGCACGTGTCTACGTGAAGGAATACACGAGAGGGGCTGGTTCTTATACAAGCAATGGCAGAAGGAAATTATCTCCAGGGCCTCAGCTCTGCTGCACTTCTTTATCTGGCTTCTGTGCCTTATATCAAGTGCCTGGGTTATAGCTATCAGTGCTTTAGAACGTCATGGTATTTGATCTATTAGCTTTTCACTGTGGGCTTTCAAGCATCTCTCTGTAAAATATAAGTCAGGGTTCCAGGAGAGAGAGAATTCCAGATACAAAGCTTTGGAGGTCAGGAAGAAGGCTGTGGAGAATACACACACCCCCCTCATGCCGATGTAATTAGGAGGGCCACGGTGGTGGTTGTTCAGATGCCTCTGTTGCTATTCCTCGTGGGCTAAATCAAAAAATGTCCAAAGAGTTCTGTCGATGGGACTGTCCACCTGGCTGAAAGCAAAGAGGGCTGGAAATAATAGGATTCCAGCTTGGAAGGGACCTCAGGGATCATCTGGTCCGACCTTTCTTGGCCAAGTTAAATGTTTAGGAATATTCTTTCAATATCCCTAAATTAATAGCCATATAATGATTTATAGTGATGATGAGAGAGAATGTCATTTCTGTGAGTTGATATGAAACTGCCTGTGTTTTACTACAGCAGAGGTGACCTCTGGGTTTCTCAATGAGGACAGCTTATAGGTTCACTCTGAACTACCTCTGACTTTTCAGTCTGGACACTCATTTTCTGTTGAAGTATTATCTCTGTTTCCAGCTTTAGACTAGTTGTATCAGTTGAAAAACAAAACCAAAGTACAGCTTGCGTTTCCTGCAGTCTGAAGTGCTATGCAGCTACTTCTGCAGTATATCATAACATGTATCATATGCTCGCTTCTGGACATTTTTTGTTACCTCCTTTTAGCCCATGAGGAATAGCAACGGAGGCATGTGAACAACCACCACCATGGCCCCCTAATTACATCGGCATGAGGTGTGTGTGTATTCTCCAAAGCCTTCTTCCTGACCTCCAAAGCTTTATATCTGGAATTCTCTCTCCTGGAACCCTGATTTGTACCTTATAGAGATGCTTGAAAGCCTACAATGATCATGTGTAGCATAACGTTTAACATGGTCTTGAGTGAGACCTTGTTCTCATATGAGCTTCAGGCTCACTTCAGACACCCACTTCCTGATAAGCTGGAGAAGTAAATTGTTTGCACTGCTTGTCTGAAACGGACTCATAACATATTGCTAATAGAATCTTCAGCTAACTCCATCTGTATCCTGCCTAAAGCACGGCTGGAGGACATAAACCTGAGGAAGGGTGCTCCCAGGATTTGAAGTATCCCATGGAAAGCAGCCCCCAGTGCTGAAGTGCCACCCTGGGTCCAGGCCACTGCCAATACCATCCACATTCTTTTCTGCTGTTATGGAGCACAGGTGACTTTGCTGGTGTGGCATGGTGTGAAAACCAGCAGCAGAAGTCTTCTTAGCTCACCTGCACAAAGCCAGCTGCCCTGAATTACTGCTGCACCCACAGGGCCTATGAGGAATGTCCACCCCTTCTGGTCCTTCTGGTCCTTCAGCTATCCCTCAGCATTGTCTCTCTTCAGATACAGATTGCTGGGCTACTTCACATTATTGTGGGGTCTAGCACCAGTCCCAAATCCACTCTGTTGAGTCTTGGGGGCTTTTAGAATGATTTTGACATTGCCAGCCTCACACAAACTTCAGCTATACTGAATTAAACCAATTGTTCCAATATGCAGGGGAAGTCCAAGAGCAGAGCTGTGTAACAGATAAGAAGAGCGAGTACTGGATCTACGACTTCTATTTCCATGACTAGGAGAAAAGTTGCATCCAGGATTTCACCTCAGAGTGCCACCAAGCTTTGCACAAGCTTTAGCAGATAGCTTCTGAACTATCAGCCCAATTGAGAACAAGTGATACTTCAATTTACCTAGTTTTAGCTAGGTCTGTGCTGTGTGCATCTGAGCTCTAGATTTCAGTGTAAGTATGTGAATTCCTAGCTGCAGGGTGTGGCAATAGAGCTCTTGATTCCAGTGGAACAACATCTGGAAGCTGTTTCCATTAGCTTGTCACAAAAGAATTCATCAAGGGGCAGGAAAATCTGAAAGACATAACTCCAAAGTGATGTGCATTTCCCCTGCATAGTACAGTGGCTACTGACCTTAAAATACCCCTCATGGAGCAGAAAGCAGTCCGGTTCATCAAGGATATGCTCAAGAACTACTGCCGTGTAACATAATCCCTTGCTAGGTGCAGGATTTAAGCGCTGTAGTTACCTCATCTGTTTAGCCTAGTTACCAAACGTTGTCTTCCACAGAGCAGCCCCAATGACTAATGGTTTATTAATAACAGTAAACTAACTAAAGGTTAAGGAAAACACCACACAGTGAAACTCAGATCTTGAGCTGTGTCTCAGAGCTGTAAGGAATGCATTCTGTAAATCCCAGAATGAAGCAGATCCACGTGGTTTGATTTCAGCTTCCTTAGTCATTTGTTTGCAAGAAGGTTATGTGTGCATGGGTGTGTGTGTATCCATGCATGAGAGCACCTAATTTGTACTTAGGCTTAATGCACTGACATTTATCTTAACTGTAAACATGGCCTTAACTGGTAGGTTGGAAATGAATGAGGAGGTTTTTGGTATTCTCTTCACCACAGTATCATCCACCAGACTAAAGATGATGTTCAGGACTTTCTGCTCATTTTAGGGGCCCACTCTGACTTCTCTCAATGCTCACAGTGCCTGGTGATTCAGGGCAACCCACACACAGCATTATCTCCATGGTCTCATGCTTTGGCTGCAGCTCTCCTATGAGACTATGGAGCTGCAGCCCCATAATCTCAAATTCCATGCCAAAAAGCCCCTGAACCACCAGGACCCACTTCTTACCTGCACACATGGAACAGGGCATTATGTGTAGAAAGCCTGATTTGCCCAGCATTTTGCAGGGTCTCTGGTCTCCCATTCTGTTCCTGTGTCACACCTGACTCTCTACTTGTAGCTTTCACAGTAGCTGAAGAATGAACTGCGGAAGTTCCCTTCTCTTTAAGTTGTTGTCCATCTACAGATTTCATTCATCCGCTGCCCTGAATGAGGCAAAGGCCACATAGGAAAAAGAGACTGCAATTTCCCAAATAACTACTGTATTGTACTGCCTGTGCTCCAGGGGTTAAGGCAACCTCCTGACATCTTGCAAGCTGAGAACCTTAAAATATCCCACACCAGATGCACTTAACGCACAAGAATTCATAGCAGGCAGCATCCTTGTGACTTCAGTGTTCTCCATGAACAGGGTCAGATTCTCTACATTCTCTCATAGATTTCTGCTCCTGGTTAACTGAGCAACTGTCAGCGCAGTAAATTCTCATCCTCCATGGGAAGCTGCAGAGGGGGAGGGAGGAGAAACTCATTTGTAGATGGTTTGGTCAAACAGGTACTGATGGCAGAGCAGTGGCACGACTTCAAAATGTGGATAACATCCCACATTGTATCAGGGAGCATGTTTGACCCTTTGCTGCATATTTCATCCTTTGTCCCTTTATCTCTATCCCAACCCTGCCTCCTTTCTCCATGTTCATGGCTGCTGTTGCTGTAATTCTCATTCTCACTGCAACCACTGTTCCTGTTCAGGTTGTAATTCAATGGTGTGTTTCCATCAGCAGTAAAACCCAACCAAAAGGTCTCCATCTGCCCACCCCTGTCCCAGCCCTGTGCTTTGCCATCCCCTGAAAGGTGCAGCTCTTCAGGCTATGCACTGATCCAAGTTGCAGACTTCTCTCCAGAAATAAGAGGAGTACTTTAAGCAGACGTCATGTCACAAATCTAGCATCATAGCAGCACAAACACTTGCACAATGGTTGCGAATGAGAAGGTACGGAGTGGAAGCAAGGCTTAAAGGAGATGGATGCATTTCTTTTTAGCCATGGACTGGAGCATGTTCAGTACTTCAAAGCTCTTTGAAAAGTCTGTGCTGCAGACAAAGTAGATACAAGGCCTTTTAGGAATACATTGACTTCTGTTATTTTTGCTTGCCTAAAATCTGAAAGATCATCCTAAGAAATTAATATATGGTGAGAAATTTAACTCAAATGGCATAGGAAAGCCACATGCAGTGGAAAAGCTGTGCATGTAAACTTGCATGGCAGCAAGGCAGAACTCTGCTGCTCGTGACAGTGCCAAGATGTGCCAGTTCATAGGGGAAGTGGAGGAAAAGATTCTGCAAGAAAACACATTGCAATCAGCAATGTTATTTTTGTACTAGAAGATGGTGATTTTGACTAGAAAGTGAACGTAACAGGAAACCTCCCTGCCCTGAAGCCAGTGTTATAGAGGCTCTTTAACTACATCTTTATTATAGCTACTAAAATCTCATATTTAATACTTTACAGATCAAGCTGCTTAGAATCCGAGATTAAGAACTTTAAAATCCAGATTGCTCAGAGGAAGTTCATGCATATGATTCCTATTGGAGAGGGGCTCAGCACCAACCAAAGACAGATGTAGTCAAAAATCCCACACAGACCCTAAGCTCCAGCCTGAACACATATTTGATCTAAATGTTACATGAAAAGTCATAAGTAAATGAGAAAAACACACACCTTCTGAACTCAGTGACTCCCTGAAGGGGAAAAGTCAAAACCAAAACCATTCCGAGTTCCCTGAACTGGGCCAGTTTGGGTGAAACAGCAAAAAAATAAAGATCCCACCTCATTCTGGTTACAAACCCCTCACACACTTCTCAAAGTGTAGCTGGCTTTGCGTAACTATAGTGAGGGCAATGTCCACGTTCATTCAGCTGTTTGATTTGCTCCATATGATTCACCTGGTTAAAGGTCTATGAATGTGAAGCTAAATAATTCCTCAGTTATTTTATGCTTAGTTAGGATTGACTGAGGTTTAAGATGTGTTTAGCACCAGAAGCAGGGGGGGTTGCTGCAGTTCCCATAACAATAAAAGGAGAGGCAATTAAAAGCCAATTAATCATGGTCATTACTTCAAGGTCCAGCACTTTGCAAACTCTCCCTTCTTCAACTTTCCTTCTCCAGAGCTGCCCATTATCTGCCATACAAAGACTCTGACGTGAATGTGGACTGTCTGCCCGTCTCCATGGGAGCCTGGCCACGCTGCTCTTTACCCAAAGGCTTCCCAGGCAGCCTCAGCACTGCTTTCCCCTCTGATCTTTGCCCTAAACAAATGTGCTGTTTATTCACTCTTCTTCACATTTATGAAGACCCATTTGATGCTGTATGAATACTAATGAGAAAAGAATTAAACCTATGTTTATGAATGAGTGAAGATTCCTCCTTTAAGCATTTACCATGACAGCAAAAGCGTAACAGTTGGCCTGTTTTGTCAGGCTGCTCTTTACATCCTTGATACTCTGCCACTTGGAAATTAAGGGTGCAGGTCTGGCACTGAAGCAAATTAAAAGTCAATGTAGGAACCTATAGTGATGGAAAAATTAAAAGAAGGAAACAGTCCCTTTCTTCCAACAGGCAGCAAAGGTTCATTAGTATCCTTAAGGCTATTCTGGTTCTGTGCAACACTGCTGATTAGCACCTTCTTCAGTCCATCTCATGTTTGGTTGCTGGTTACAGTTTGAAGGAATGGGAAGTTTGCCCTTGCAGCTGTGTGAGCAGTGTTTGAAGTTTCTCCAGAGCCAAAAAGCGCTCTAGCTCTGCCTCCTGATCTTTGGCACCAAACCTGGCAGATGATACCAGGTTTGGATGACATGAATGAAAGCCAGCTGTGCTCATACATCCCTCCTTGGGAACTCCACTGCACAGGATACTCCCTTCCCCTCCCTTTACCTCTGTCACTAGGCTGTTGGTCCTGTCCTTTTCTCTCACCTTCCATGGTCACTGCTGGGGATAAACCTGTACCCAGCAGCACCCCACAACATTGGGGTCCAGGCAAGATGGACCAAAACAGCACATCCCCAGTTCTGTTATTTCCAGTGGATCCTTGACATTATCTATCAGCTGCAATCTTGGGGGGTTAGCACTTCTGTATGTACTCATGCTGCTGCTTGCTTCTTGCCTTCATTTTTATCTGGCAGGAAGAGCTCCGAAATCCCAGCTTCTCTGGCCATCCATTCCTTTATACACATTTAAAGTTCCTTTAAACACATTTAAGATCTGCCCCTTTTCTGAACACCTTGAAGTAATCTCCATGTGTGGTTCTAGAAAACAGGGTTGCATCTGAATCCAGGCTGCCTTTTATCGTGGGTATAAGGTTCACTAACTTGCCATATTTCTTCTGGTGGGGAAACTGAGCCACAGTGTGATTTGGTATAAATGACAGACCCTGGGCCAGAGCCAAGGTTTAAATCTGAAGCACCTGGGAGTGAAAACCCTTGCTGGAAACTTCTGTTTCTTTCCATTTTCCCAGATGAACATCTCCAGAGGAGACAGACGGGGCTGTCTTTAGTCAATAGTGGGTGCTCTCTGTGTGGCTCCATTCATTCCTCCACATTAAGAGATAGCTGATGAGGTCGTCTTGAGAAAAATCCTATAGAATTATCATGTTTCATCAACTAATTATAAGTTCCCTTACAAGAACTGTACAGAAGTTATGGCTGTTACTTAGGTCTTGCTTGAATCTCATTTGGGGAGTCTGCTACTCTAAGTGAACTAAATGGAAGGATTGGGGTTTTTCCAAACCTCCTCCTTGGACTCCAAGCTAAATTGAAGCCAGGCTGCCAGATGGAACGTGCAGATACCACCAGCAGATCTCCCATTAAACATCATAGCAGTCACCCACTTTTGCTAGAAAAGACTTCCATGATACTTGAATATTCTCAATGGTTTATGGGTTAAAATCTAAACCCACCCTGAGGGTACAGTGAGTATTCATTGAAAAGTCAACGTGTCTGTACGACGTGAATTGGCTGTAGAGGTCTCCAAAGTGATACTGCAGCTCACACCTAAAAGAGCTATCTGCACAAAACCAGCCCCAGTCCTCAAGAAACTGTCAAGGATTCACACCAGAGCCCAAGATATTTGTGTCTGAAATGAAGGCAATTAACTCACCTCAGAAAAAATAAAGCCTTGTCTTTTATATATATGTCCCCCTTGGGCAGGGGGACACTGCTATATTGCACAGTAACTGAACACCAAAGCTCTGCAATGCTTTCAGAAGCCCCATTTTGAATGCGCAAGCTTAACAGTGCTTCTCTGCGCCCTGCTTTATCATTCCTTTTTCCAGCAATAACGGAGCTAGGTGGCTAGCCAGGTTCCATTCTGGAGCCTGCCGTTTCCCTTGGCTTACAGGAAATCCAATTGTTGCCAAGATAAATCGTGCCACAAGTCATAAATAAAACATAGCATTGGGGTTTATGCAGTCAGCTCTGCTCGAGGGGGTAAATAAAAGGTTTCCCTCAGCTTCTGTCCCTGCAGAAATCCTGACACACTGACTTTGGTGGCTGTTCCTGTTAAATTCCTGGTCTCACTTCAGATAATTTGGCAGCAACAAGGGCACTACTATTGGTGTGGCTCTGGAGGAACTGACATTAGCTGTGAGCTGCGTTAGATTAAAGAAAAGCTCTCTGCAATGCTTATCTCCAAGTTGGCATCAGCTTTTCTATTGCTACAACCCAAGTCCTGTTTCCAGCAGTAGTTGAATTCACAGGCAGGAAGTATTTAGACTTGTACAAAAGATGATGTTCTACAACTTGCTTCAGCAGGACCATCTGCTCAGTGTTTAACTCTCACTTCTGGTTGATGACTATTGAATGTGTTAAGCACCAGAAATACTCAGCATTCACTAGCCCAAAACCAAACTGAGGAAGAATTTGGAGGGAACTTAATTGACTAAAAATCCCCTGAATTCAGTTTGCCATCTTCTGCATATAGATTCCTTGTGATCTACCTAACAGCTCCTACTGGAGAAAGTAAGTCTATTATATGGACCAAATAGGAAAATATCCTGATGCAACTACTGACAGAAAAATGCTTTCCAAATAGTAAAAAGGAAGCAATAGGAACATACGCCATAGGAAATGTGGAATATTACATCATACAACACACAAAGGCTTGCTACGGATAGGACTTGGTGTTTAATTTACTCTATACCTGAGGGGTGGCTTATTCCTACCTTTGAAAATGCTTGACATCACACCCACATGTGTAGGCTATTAGATTTATCCAATGTAACTATGAGTTTCTTACTACATTATAACAGTCTAATATCTTCAATTCTTCATAGCTTTGATTTCAGTTACATTTTGTGGAATTAAGTTACATATGTACCTTGTGGGAAGAAACAAGACTCCTAAAATAAATTCAGTATTAGGTATTGCCTTTCCATGTCACAGACACTATTCACTGTGCTGCATGTGAACAGGAGTGTCTGAATTAATTACATCAACTATGTTTCATACTTCCATTGTATTCCCTCTGAATAAGCGATACTGTCATTCAGTACATGAAACAGCAGGTATGAGAGTCAAACTGAACAAAACCAAATGTATTCCAGTAAGAGCAGTAGCTGCAATGGACTCATCATTTCTGCCATTTCCCATTCCATTCCCATTCTTTCCAAAATGTAACATTTTATTGGAAACCCGGCCTGGTTTGTATTGGAAGGGTCCTTAAAGCTCATCCAGTTCCAACCGCTGCCATGGAAGGGACACCTTCCATCCTGCTCCAAGCCCCTGTGTCCAACCTCCCTTGAACACTGCCAGGGATGGGGCAGCCACAGCTTCTCTGGACACCCTGTGCCAGCGCCTCAGCACCCTCACAGGGAAGAGCTTCTGCCCAAGAGCTCATCTCAGTCTCCCCTCTGGCAGTTAAAGCCATTCCCCTGTCCTGTCCCTACAGGCCCTTGTCCAAAGCCACTCCCTAGATTTCTTGCAGGCCCCCTTTAGGTATTGGGAGGCTGAACTGTTAGGAAATAAACCCATGTTGTTAGATTTTGGTTTGTGTACAGAAGACGTTTCCCAACGTATGCCCAATGACTTGCAGTCACCTGGCTCATTTCTTGATTGACAGACGGGTCCTTTTCCCAACTGGATTAGAACATTTTCAACTGAACTACACGTAAATATGTTCTGGACTTTTTCCCCTAACATGTGCTGCTCTGAATTTCCTTGGAGGTCTTACCCTAGTCCTGGCCATTCAGGTAACTATAGACTCCTCAGTCTGAGCAGGCACCATCCTTCATTGAACTTCATTTCCTTTTTCAAAGTACATTTTGTTAGCAAGTCTAAGGACTCATATTCATCATGTATGTTACTGATCTGTGCATCTCCACTTGAAAGCAGTTTCCTTTAAAACACACAGGTGCAATACCCTCCACATTCCACTCAGAAAAACACACCATTTCCAATGAGATAGCAATGCAGAAGCACATTGCCGAGATGCTTCTTACCATTAACTCACTGATTGTCAGATGTGTCTCTGTTTCTGCATCATTCTTTTTGCCTTTTCAGTGGCTGACACTGCTTTGTCGCCAGTACTCGGAAGATTCAGGTCAAAACTGCTCGACAGTTTGGAGTCAGAGTACCAGCCCAAGTGGCCAGATGCAAGACTTGCTACGCTAGCCATGGTGTTATGGTGCCCATGGTAAAGATGAGGCATGCACTGCCATAAACTGCCAGTGGGGAAGGAAAAGTTTATGACCAGAGTAGAATGTGCTTATGTACATGAGATACGTAGCTTCTAGATAGCTCTGACCTGAACTAAAAGCTAAAACTAGCATTTAGTTCTTAATACCTAAAGAACAGCCGAAGCCCACCTTCCTTTGATTCTCTATGAAGCAACCAAATGCAGCCCTCAGAGGTTTAGTTCAGCAAGCTCAGATACTCCTGTTCCGCTATGGCAAGCCTGCACGAGTGCAATCAGGGTCATTCATGTGCTACACTGTGTGCATTTACCTTGCTTTCTCTTGCTTCCTACAAGTCCACCTGACTTCACCCTTCCTTTCCAGGTCAGAAACGGCAAGGCTCCAGCTTCCCTCAAGCAGCAGCCCCGAGCAGGAGGGAGCAGCCTTACCAGACGGGAGATGCTGCCTGGCTGTCGAACAACAGGACCGGCGCTCGCCCACCGGTGGGGCTGGAGCTTCTGAGAACGGTACCCAACCCAGTAGCCAAGCACTTTAGCTCCTCTCTGATCTCTAAGGTCCTCAGCAGAAAAGCTAATATAGGTGTTAAGCCCAGCGAAGCCACACCCCAATCCTAATGAATCTTGAAATCTTAGGCCTAAATAAAAGGTAATATCCCAACTTCCTATCTCTCAGTCCCTACATAATTATATGTTCCTTGAAAGACTGAAGGTATTGCTTAGACTTATGACTTAAAAAAATGATTTTTGCATATGATTCACCACACCAAAACCTTTTTCCTGGCTTGAAAGTATGAATATTTCATTTCTTTGTAAATAAAGACTCAGAACTGCAGTAAAATAACTTCCAACAGAGCCATGGGCAGTTAGTACTGAACAGTCACTCTTTTGAAATATCCCGGCTGCTTCAACAACTCTGAAAAGGTCCAGCCTGTTTAGCACATAGAATCATAGAATAGTGAGGTTTTTAAAGGACCTTAAGCTCACCCAGTTCCAACCGCCCCTGCCATGGGCAGGGAAACCTCCCACTAAACCATGGCACCCAAGGCTATGTCCAACCCAGCCTTGAACACCACCAGGGATGGAGCATTCACAACTTCCCTGGGCAGCCCATTCCAGTGCTTCACCACCCTCACAGTAAAGAATTTCTTCCTTACACCCACTCTAAACATCCCCTGTTTCAGTTTGAACCCGTTACCCCTTGTCCTATCACTACAGTCCCTAATGAAGTCCCTCCCCAGCATCCCTATAGCCCCCTTCAGATACTGGAAGGCTGCTCTGAGGTCTCCACGCAGCCTTCTCTTC